>JARQOC010000002.1:528664985-528879985 GCA_033576535.1 Allobates femoralis | reverse complement strand
GGTGTGAATAGTTTTTGGGGGGTCACATACTTTTTTGGGGGGGGTCACATACTTTTTTGGGGTGTCAGATAATTTTTTTTGGGGGGTCACATACTTTTTTTGGGGGGGTGACATAATTTTTTTGGGGGGTCCAATACTTTTGGGGGGGTCCAATACTTATATTTTAATAAATTAATGTAATTAATATCTTAATGTAATTTTTTTTTTTTTTTTTTTTTTTTTTATTATTATTTTTTATTTTATTATTTATTGTTATAATTTTTTTACGATTATTATTATTAAATTTATTTATTATTTTGTATTTTAAGTGACTTTTTTTGTATTCAAATTGTTATTTTATTAAAAAAACCGCATCTGCGGTGCGGTTATCCCCATAGAAAGTATAGGGGGACTTGCGGCAGGTGCGGCAAAACCGCACTTGCCGCACCTGCCGCAAGTCCCCTATACTTTCTATGGGGATTACCGCAACCGCGCCGCAACTGGCACTTGCGGCGCAATTGCGGTAATCCTTATGGGTTTTACCGCAACCGCGCCGCAAGTGCTCGCACTCAGCCAGCGACTCGCAATGCGGCGCGGTTGCGGTAATCCTTATGGGTTTTACCGCAACCGCGCCGCAAGTGGTCGCACTGAGCCAGCGAGTTAATATGCGGCGCGGTTGCGGTAATCCACAGGGCAATGGGGCACAGGGGCACAGAGGCACAGGGGCACTGGGGCACAGGGGCACAGGGGCACAGAGGCACAGGGGCACAGAGGCACAGGGGCACAGGGGCACTGGGGCACAGGGGCACAGGGGCACAGAGGCACAGGGGCACAGGGGATGGCGGGGGTGACAGGGGCACAGGGGCACTTGGGCACAGGGGCATTGGGGCACAGGGGCACAGGCTCCGGAGCACTGTATCAGCATGTGCTGACAGCAGCTGCTTCGGAGCGGGAGGCACAGGGGCACTGAGGCACAGGGGATGGCGGGGGTGACAGGGGCACAGGGGCACTTGGGCACAGGGGCATTGGGGCACAGGGGCACAGGTTCGGAGCGGGAGGCAGAGGGGCACACTGAGGCACTGAGGCACAGGGGCACAGGGGCACAGGGCGGCTGAGGTAGCGACTCGCAATGGCCTCGCGGCCATTGCTCGCGCTACCTCAGCGGTACATCGCTAAATTTGTGGCCGAGCCTCTGGTTCTATTTTCGGCCACCGACTCGCAATGGCCGCTTCGCGGCCATTGCTCGTGCGTGGTGACGTCAGCGGCTCGCAATGGCCGCTACGCGGCCAATGCTTCGCCGTGATGACGTCACAGAGTGTGACATATCCACGGCACGTTGTCGGGGTCCGACACGAAAACGTCTTAGGCAATTATATAGTAGATATATATAGATACAGATATATATATATATATATTGTATATTAATCTATATATGTATATATATATGTATATCTAATTATATATATATAATATATATAGATATGTAATATATATATATATATATATTACATTATAATAAATTGTAATATATAATATACATAATTTATTTAAGTTAATAATATATATAATATATTTTTTGGATATATTTTTAGGATATTATTTATAAAATATATTGTATATATTGGTATTAAATAGATTATTGATCTATATGATACACAATTATATAAATCTTTTTCAGCCTTATATTAAATTTTGGTCTGAAATTATGTCAGTGCCTCAATATTTAATGTATATAAGCTTTTTAAAAAACATTAGTCATCTATATGTAAATAATGTTCCTTACTTCATTAACTTCTTTGGTGACTTCTTTTGATTATAATTTTATTCTTGCCTTTGAGACTTTTCACAATACCTTTTTATGAGGAATTTGTGGGAAAAATAATCGCTTCTGCACGTTCCGCATAATGGCTCACGTGTGGCATAAATGCGCCATTCCAATGTATTTTTCCTTTTAATTTGCGGTAATTTGTGGAACTTGCGGAACTTGCGGCGCGGTTGCGGTTTGTGCCATGCAAAGTATAGGTGCAGTTGCGCCAAATGCAGTTTTGCACTTGCGGTAGGTGCGGCCGCAAAAAAAAAAACGCGGTCAGCTGAGTTTTTTTTCACAGCCGCACCTGCTGCAAGTGCAAAACTGCAATTGCTGCACCTGCTGCAAGTAAGTCTATACTTTGCATGGCAAAAAACGCAAGCGCACCATAAGTGTAACGGTAATGCGGCTAACGCGGCAGATGCGGTTCTTTTACCGCATCTCCTGCGAATTACGAAAAATGCTGATGTTATTTTTTTGGATATATTTTTATGATATAATTTATATATAAAAATATATTGTATAAAATAAAAAAAAATATATAAATATTACTACTTTGACTATATTCGTATGCAGAATGTATATTGATTGCTTCCTTAAATAATATACTGTAGCTATTATTGCATACATTTTCCTGTACTGTGCTCAATATGAGCTCTGACAAACCAAAAAGCTCTGTTAGAGCTAAGAATGCTGCACGCCAGCGCAAGAAGCGTGGCCAGGAAGATCCGGAAAAAAGATGTCTCCGTTTGGTTAAGCTCAAGGAGGATATGAATAAAAGAATTGCAAAGGAGTCTGCTGAAGAAAGAAGCAGTCGGTTGGCCAAAAAAGCTGAGGTGGAACGAAAAAGACGCAAAAAACAACAGGTGAAGGTGCAAGGAGAAGCATCTACTTCTGATATGGCGTCCATATCTGGGTCTCCAACACTTTCAGAAACTCAACTGCCTACAACATCTGGCTGCAAACAACAAAAGCTGAAGGTGCAAGGAGAACCAGCTACCTCTGATATGGCGTCCATATCTGTGTCTCCAACACCTTTGGAAACTCAACTGCCTACAACATCTGGCCGCAAAAAACAAAAGGTGAAGGTAAAAGGAAAACCATCTACCTCTGATATGGCGTCCATATCTGTGTCTCCAACACTTTTGGAAACTCAACTGCCTACAACATCTGGCACGGGTAAAGTGAAGTGCAAAGGTTCTTCTAAAACAAGAACAGACAAGACTGCTTCTGCCATCACAAGACACAAATTGGCTAAAGTCAAGCGTTTACAAATTATGTCACCTACCTCAAAACAACGCCGTTTGGCCCATTTGGCTGCCTCACAGCGTCAACTACGCCAAAAAAAAAGCCTCAGGAAGAAGTCTTCAGTCAGTACTTCTTTTCTTGAATGTGTTGAAACTTCTACACAGCTACGCCTTATTTATGTAGGCATCTACAAAAAAGGTCATCGGTTGCTCACTTCACCAACGTCATCAATCCCTATTGGCTTTACTGATGACGATACCGGTATTTTAGAACATACCTGTGGGCCCATGAATGTGTTATGTCAACATTGTGAAGCACAACATTTTGAGGCTGAAAGGCCATCTGATGGACAGTTCTCCCTTTGTTGTCACAAGGGCAAAGTTAAGGTACCATTACCTCAGTACCCTGAGCTCTTCACTACTTTACTGAAAGGAGACAGCCCATATAGTAAAAATCTCATGGAGAATATCAGGAGCATTAATAGTTCCTTTGCATTTGCTTCGATGGGTGCAAGTGTTTCTCAACCACCTGGACACGGTCCTTATTGTTTCAGGATTCACGGCCAAATTTACCATAGAACTGGAACTCTCCACCCCGCTTAAGGTCAAGTTCCAGCATATGCACAGCTGTATATTTTGGATAGTGCTACTGCTACTGAACAACGCCTACAGTCTCCAGAAAATCTCAAGTGTAATCCAGCCTTGATGAGAATTATTGCTGAGCAATTGGAAGGTATTAATCCCTTTGTTTCAGCTTACAAAATGTTACGGCAAGTGGAGGAAGAGGAAGAACAGAAAGCATTTGAACATGGCACAAAAATGCCTAATATCATCATGGCAATTAAACAAGACAGAGAGCAAGACCCAAGACGTTATAACAACCCTACTGTCCATGAAGTCGCAGTCATCTTTGAAAATGCTGATGGAGAGCCACCATTTAATAGAGATATTTTAATACATCTAAAACCAGACACAAATAATCCGTTGGCCCCCAAAACACAGCAAATAAGTATTTTACACAGTAATTTGGATGCATTACTGTATCCATTGTTTTTCCCTCATGGAGAGCAAGGGTGGCATGAATCACTCATGCAGCAAGGCCAAAATACTCGCAGGGTGACACAGCTGCAGTATTACTGTTATTTGCTGTCAGTACGGACAGAATTCAATCCTGTCCTTAATGGAGGGAAACTGACACAGCAGTACTTGGTGGATGCCTATGTTAAGATCGAGGCCAATCGTTTAAATTTTATACGACAACACCAGAAGGATTTGAAGGTGGAAGATTATTGTCTCCTTCAAGAACATTTGCTAAGAAAATCCGTAGAAAAAGGAATCCCCATTGGCAAAACCGTAATTTTACCATCTTCCTTTGAGGGAAGTCCCCGAAACATGCAGCAGAGGTATCAAGATGCCATGGCGATTGTAACTAAATTTGGAAGACCAGATCTTTTTATAACGATGACCTGCAATCCGAAATGGAGTGAAATTGCAACCAATTTACAGCCATGGCAGCGTGCTGAACATCGCCCGGATTTAGTGGCCCGTGTATTCAGGATTAAACTTGAAGCCCTTTTGAAAGATATTAATTCTGGATTATTTGGCAAGGTTTGTGCTATGGTTCATGTGATAGAATTTCAAAAGCGAGGCCTACCACATGCTCACATTCTAATTATTCTGGATGCCAACTCAAAACTAAGAACTGAGGTGGAAGTGGACAATACTGTTTGGGCTGAAATTCCTGATCCATCACATTACCCTGTGCTCCATCAAATTGTCATGCAACACATGATCCATGGCCCCTGTGGACAGCACAATCCCAATTCTCCATGTATGGAGAATGGAAAGTGTAAAAAAGCTTTTCCCAAACAGTTTCAAACAAAAACTGTTATACCTGAGGATGCATATCCAAGTTATCAAAGAAACGAAGGACCTTCTTTTCCACACCATTCCAAGATGATTGATAATTCTTGGGTGGTTCCATATAACCCTTTCCTTCTATTAAAATATAAGTGCCATATCAATGTGGAAATATGTGCTTCCATTCAGAGCGTAAAATACCTCTTTAAATATGTGTACAAAGGTCATGACAAAGCCAATGTGGAAATTTGTGAAACCAACATCAGACACGATGAAACTCATAAATTCATGGATTCCAGATATGTCAGTGCACCAGAGGCAGCTTGGCGAATCTTTGCTTTCCCAATGCATAGACAATCTCACAGCATTATTCATCTTGCAGTACATCTGCCTCATTCACAATCACTTTTTTTTCACGAGGGTGATTCTGCGGACAACATCAGTTATTCAATGGACAGACAATCAACACTCATGGCCTACTTTACCCTCAATGAGAATGATCCTAATGCTCGGGAGTACTTATATCGTCAAATTCCTGAGCATTATGTTTGGAAAGAAGGTGCATGGGAGTTAGGGAAGTTAGAAGGAGAGGAGGTGCTTCAGTCATTGGTAGACTCTACACTGTTAGTATTCAAGAACAAGAACGTTATTTTTTAAGGCTGTTGTTACTCCATGTTAAAGGAGCTACAAGTTTTGACAACCTTAAGACTGTTAAGGAAGTCACATACCCAACGTTTAAAGAGGCGGCATTAGCCCTTGGATTGCTCTTCGATGACAGTGTTTGGAGAAAAACTTTATTGGATGCCTGTGTTCTCAATATGCCTGCACAGCTCCGTGATATGTTTGCATATATATGTGTCTTTGGTCCTCCTAATCATCCCCTGGAGTTGTGGCAAGAATTTAAACAACACTTCGTTCAAGATTACTGCCATGCCTACCACCCTGACACTGATGATTGTGAGCATTGTGAAGGCTATGCCATGACTGATGTTGAACATGTTTTAAAATTTCATGCTAAACATTTTATTGATTTTAATCTGCCACGCCCAAAAAGAAAACCACACATTCGTCCTCAATACAACAAAGAAGAAGAGTTAGTAAGAGCACATGAAATGAAAGCCACCTTAAATGATCAACAACGTTTGGCTTATAATGCAATCCATAAAGCTTTAGAGGATACAAGTGATAAGCCAAAGTGCTTTTTCCTTGACGGTCCCGGTGGAAGTGGGAAAACATATCTCTATCATCTATTGATTCATGAACTGAGAGGAGAAGGAGAAGTTGTCTCACCTGCAGCCAGTACAGGGATTGCTGCTAATCTATTGCAAGGAGGAAGAACTATCCATTCACTGTATGGCATACCAATACCAATTAATGAGACATCCGTTTCAAGAATCAAAAATGATACTGATGCGGCCCAACATTTGAAGACTACCAAACTCTTCATCATCGATGAGTCTACTATGTTGTCAAAATACGCTTTGCATGTAATTGATCAATTATTACGGGATATCATGACAACTGATGTCTCAAAGAAAAATAAATTACCATTTGGAGGGAAAGTCATTGTTCTGGGAGGAGACTTTCGCCAGTGTCTTCCTATCATCTCTCATGGAACAAGGACAGACTTCGTAGAGAGCTGCATTAAATATTCACGACAATGGCAGCTTTTCAATCAATTGCCACTGTTTAACAACATGCGCTCCATTGATACTGATTATAGCAATTGGTTAATTCAATTGGGAAATGGAGAATTGTCCAATGATTACAACCTTGGTGATGATGTCATTGAGATCCCGCAAGACATGATCTGCACTGGCTCTTTAATCTTGGACATATTTGGTGAAAACATTGTCATTGATGTGAATAATGACGAAAGTATTCAGAATGCTGCATCACATGCCATTCTTTGTCCCAAAAATGACGTTGTGGATTTGATCAATTCAAAAGTGATGGATTGTATTCCTGGAGAATACATGGAATATATGAGCCATGATTCCATTTATCCAGATGAGACAGAAAATCCCGAACAATATCCCGTGGAATTTCTAAATTCTCTAACACCAACAGGAATGCCTTCTCATCTCCTCAAATTAAAAGTTGGTACAATTATAATGCTTTTGCGTAATTTTAACAGCAGAAAAGGACTTTGCAACGGGACTCGGATGATTATTATTGCTTTGTTTGACAACTTGATACAAGCAAAAGTAATTTCTGGCTCGGATGAAGGAAATGTAGTCTTCATTCCAAGAATTGATCTCTGTCCATCAGAGACTGGATTGCCTTTCAAACTAAGACGTCGGCAATTTCCCGTGAAGCCTGCCTTTGCCATGACCATAAATAAATCCCAAGGACAAACTTTGGAGAAAGTGGGGATTTATTTGCCAGAACCTGTTTTTGGTCATGGACAATTATATGTGGCTTTCTCACGTGTGAAGAGACGATGCAATGTGAAGGTGAAAGTGGTGGATTCATGCATTCAAGGGAAATTGGTGCCTAACTGTGAGAAAGTCTTCACCAAAAATATTGTCTATCGGAATATTTTGGGATGAACTTTTGCATATTTTATATTTTTACCTTTTCTATTTAAAAAAAAAAAAAAAAAAAAAAAATTAGTTTAGTCTTTTCAATTTCAGTTTTTTATGTGCATAGTTTATACAATGTTTGTGGAAAAACACATTTCAGATTTCATTGGAGATGTGTATCATTCTGATTTTCTCACAGGGTGATAGAAACCACTATTTTAAGCTCCAGTACTCTACGTGCTGAGAGATTTGATTCTTATTCTTTAAAGGGAGAGGTTTTTGTGAACAGCTAAGAGACGGGTGGGACGGCTGTTCACACACATCTCATTAGCAAGGTGTGTTCCACATGTTTAGATAGATAGGGACAAACATAAATTATTAATTAGATTCTATCACGACAATTTTCTTAGATTTTTTCACTTTGTTGAGGAATATACTAAATGATAATAATTGATCATGAAGGACTCACCAAGAACATACTTGCTGTAATTTTCATAATTGCATATATGTAATTTGTACTTAACTTGCGGTTTGTGCAGACAACATAGTTGCGGCAGTGTCATCCACATCAACTGCAGTCACCTGTGGTTAGTTAGTGGATGCATCTTATGCACCTGCTGAAGCTATGTTAACTCCATTTACCGTAGGTTAACTACAAGTTTTTTTGTTATTGTATGGATATTGCTGCAAGTCTGTAGTTGGTAACTCCTTCTGTATCAATTTACAAAATTTTATTATTTACATCACAATCCTCAAAAAATCTAAGAAATACCCAGCTACAAATATCTAAATTATATCAATTCGGATTTAGTTAGAGTAGGTCCCACCAGGCGTAAGGGCATCTTGACGCGATTGGTGGGCTGACACAAACTAGCTGATACATATATTAGTACTGTTAATTCATCAATTCAAACAATTGACATATTAAGAAGTATTGCTACTTTGTGTTCTAAGACCCTTACAACATAATAGTTCAATTTTCCTTAAATGATATCAACCATACAAATATATGTAGTTGGTGTAAAGATGTCATTGGAATAATTGGATTATTATTTGAAAATCTTAAAAAAAATTTAAAAATATTCTAGACACCCGATGCATTTGCATCGGGCTCACAGCTAGTGTTTATATAATTATATTAATGCCGCTTCCTTTCAAACGATTGATTATACTCAATCATTCCATAAAGTTAAAATAGTTCCATTATAACAAATGGAAAATATCACAAAACTCAGTTTATTTTAAGAACACACTTTTGACAAGATAAAAAATGGTGTTTTAAACAAATCTTAAAAAAGCAATTACTGGAACATAGAACATTTGTTTAAGAGGAACACTGTTGTATAACAAGTCTATTTTATTCGAAGCACTTTGAAATTGATGTATTACAATAGAGCATTTGCTGTTTATTTTACTATATTTCTTCATATAAATCATGATTTCAAACAAAAAATTGCCCTGATCATTTTGACAATGTATGTCATATTCCAAATAATGTGAGCGATATCAAAGTGGAAAATGTTGCATGCAATACTATTTAGGAAATTAATACATTAATTAAATACATGGCTTACAATGTTTAATACTTTCATTTTATTTTGTGCTTAACTTACGTTAGTGTCATGAATCTCAGATAGTAAATGTTGTGGTAAACTAATAATATGATAGTAAAACATCATCAAGCTTAATTTTCTTCGTACTGCTTCATTTATATACTGCACACATTGGAGAAGACATCATCTATTATGCCTGTATTCCACTAGGACACAATAGTCAAGCAATTGCCATTAGTGTCAACTTCCACCCTTTCTTCTCACAAGCCAAGATATTTCCAATTTGGCAACACACACAGTGTATATAAGGCTATGTATACCCTTAATGTAGCTGACAAACTCTGTCTGTGAGTTAAATGAGGCTAGACTGACCTTGATAAATGAAAAACATTTCTTAGATTGAGTCAAACTCTACAATGAATAATACATCACATAGTGTACGTTAAACTGTGTATATTAGTGATCTTACTTTTTTAATGTTTGGATGCTAATAAAAATTAATAGATGAAGCTGAGTGAATCACTCAAAATGTAATTAGAGATAGATTCACCTAATTTGGGGGGAGAAAAAATAATATGATATGCAACAAAAACACTTCAGAAGAATTGAATGTCCCAAGGGAAAAAAAAAAACACTTATACTCACCACTTCATGGCCCTTCCCATACCTATTCCACAACCAGTCCTTTAATCTGCTCTTCTGTCTTTTTCGTACCATTAACACTCGCACCATACCCAATATACTTTATAAAAGATCTGGCTCGACCACTGATTCGGGTGCCAAAGTGAAAAAAATGTCAGGTAATAAAGTCTATCACTGAGACACTGTCAATGAGAAGCTTGAGAAGTCATATCTTTATGATGTTGTTTTTATTCATATGCAGTTGTGAAGACAAACAATCAACGTTTCGACCCAACAGTGGGTCTTCGTCAGGATTGGTCGTCTAATGGTCAGTTTGAATGAACATAGCATGGCTCTTAAGCCTTAGCCTGTTAGAGCAAACTCTTGGTTTGCTATGTTTTTGGAGAGAGATTTTTGTAGTTCCTGGTGTAAGCCTAAAGACCTTAAACATTAACTTGGTATGTGACTCCTGCCTTATGTCCAGTGTTTCAGGTCCAGTAGGTGAGTGGGAGGACACTCACCTGGAAAAACATAGCAAACCAAGAGTTTGCTCTAACAGGCTTAGGCTTAAGAGCCATGCTATGTTCATTCAAACGGATATTGGGCCATTAGAAGACCAATCCTGACGAAGACCCAAAGTTGGGTCGAAACATTGATTGTTTGTCTTCACAACTGCATATGAATAAAAAAAACACATCATAAAGAGACAACTTCTCAAGCTTCTCACTGTGCCAGTGATAGACTTTATTACCTTATCGCACCATACCCAAGTGACAGTGTGGGTCCCATTAAAGAACAGCAGTACTGAAAGCCTGGAAAAGAAGATAGATGACAGAAGACAGAGGAGCTGAGCTATTAGGATGACTAATGTTGGCACAACAAGTATTATGATAGCCAAGTATAGGTGAGTATAAGCTTTTTATGGTTCCAATCCAGCTCTGAGAACCTAACAAATTAGCCCTATTATACATCAAAGTGTCAGGTAGTACAGTAAATGTTACATTTGGACTTACCACAAAGAAAAAAGTTGGAAGCCATTATAGTATATATAATTTATTTTAGAAGGAAATAAAAAAGTTTATTGTGTTTTTGAAAATAAGTTCATTAAGATTCCTTCCAGTGAATTAACTAATTTGTCAATAACCGAATTTATTCTCATAAAATCTCCTTTATTAATGTAACAGAGTTTTCAGCTTTATGATTTATGCATATCTACCCTTTTCAAAAATCATTTTTTTTAATTAGATTTCAGGCATAAATGACAGAAGTGACAAGTTATCTTGAAAGGTATAAACATTAACAGATATTGTCTTTAAAACCATATTATTAATCAACAACGAACAATCCCCCCTCCCTTTCCCTTCCTTTTCCCTACCCTCATGCCGATTTCATATTCATTCCCGAATTTAGAACCGGTTTGTAGTTTTTGCTTCTATGTCCCACAGCCCCTTGAATTTCCAGTTCGTCATTTCTAACTTCACCCTGTCAGGTTATTGTATTACTTTAAACTAGCCTAATTTGCCCTGCAGGTCTTCCAGGAGATACTAACTTGACGCACGGAATGGTATAACTATTTTCTGAATCTCTTCCGAGGGTAGTTGGGAGACTAAAAATGTTCTAATCTTTGCAAAGAATTTACCAGTATCCCTCTCCATCTGTTTTTCCGTTTCAACCCTTTCATTCATTAATGCTCTCTTCATTTCCTCTATTATCTCTGGGATCGTTGTATGTGATGCCACCAACCATCTTCTCAAGATAATTATTTTTGCTGCTAGCGATAATGTGTGGAAAAGTTGGGTGTCTGTCTTTCTCATCTTTAAAGCCCCCAGATATTGTATTATCCAGACTATGGGATCCATTGGAACCTCTATGTTCAAAGTATCCTTTAGAAGGAGGCTCATATTTCTTCAAAATTACTTAAGTGCCCCACAATCCCAGAGTCCGCGAAACATCTGTCCTAGCATTCCCACATTTGGGGCAGTGTTTGATGCGTTTGGGTTGGTGAACCTTGACGGGAAGATTAAAACCAAAAACAACTCTGTGGATAATTCTAAAATAAGAGTCTCTCCACCTTTCATTAATGACAATTTCTCATACCGCTATCCACCCATTCCAAATTTTATCCCCAATATCCATATCTCGTAATAATCTCTCCCACCTTTTGAATAGTTTTCCCCGATCCCATTGGATGTATAAAGTCCCTTAATCCCAAATAAAAGGAGGAAATATTTGTATGTCTACCCTTTTCAACATAAGTGCGTCACATAACCCAACACAAATCTTATGAAGATTGGGAGTCATTTTTATACAGTATATCATTATATTTTTATTGTAATTGGTATGGCCTACCTGCCTTGTTCTTTCCCAGATTCAATTTGATTTATTATCTGTGTCCCATTGGTGGATTAAGAGTAGCCAGGGCCACGGGCAGTTTAGAGGGCACTGGTACCCCAGAACATGGTGTATCACCTGACATGTCAAGTGATTTTCTTGAAAGGTTTTTGTGGTAAGTCATTGGATAAACACACTCATTTGAAGTCACTTTGAGGGCCTATGTGACAGAAAATACCAAAACTGACATCATTCTAAAAATTGCACCCTTCAGACTGCTCAAAACCACATTAAAGGAGTTTATTAACCCCTAAGCTGCTTCACAGCAATGAATTAAAATTAAAAATAAATTTACATGTTAGCAAAAATATTTTTTTAACCCCAATGTATTCAATTTTACGAGGATGCCATAACAAAGCAGACCCAAAAATGTGTTGCAAAGTTTCTTATGAGTGCGCTGATACCACACATGTGGCCAGTCACCTTTGTTTGGACAAACAACAAGGCTCCTAAAGGAAGGAGCAATATTTGAATTTTGGAACACAAATAGATTGCCGGTACCATATGGCATTTGCAGGGCTCCTAAGGTGCCTAAACCGCAGAAACTCCCCAAAATGAACCCCATTTTGGAAACTAGACCCCCTCAATGATCTTATCAGTTGTATAGTGATCATTTCAAACCCACAAGCACTTCATATAATTCAATAGGTGAGTATATTGAAAATTAAATTTTTTTTTTTACAAAAGTTTTGCTTTAGCACAAAATATTTACCAAAAAGGGGACCCCACAATTTCTTACCCAGTTTCTTCTGAGCATGGCAGTACCCATAGATATTCAAAAAGGTTTGTTTGGACAAAAAGCAGGACTTGGAACAGAAGGAGCAATATTTTGGAAAGAACATTTGGCTTAAAAATATTGTGAGCATCATGTTGCAGTTGCAGGGATTCTAAGGGTACTTTCACACGTCATAACATTGCATGCTATTTCACTTGCAACTTACTGGTTGCAGTGAAATCATGGACCCATTGTTCCATTTTGTTGCCGTATACAATTAGAACAATGGAGTGCGCAGCAACTATGCTGCCCTATTAGTGAATGGATGGTTTCTTCTGAATCTCGTATATTGCAGAAGTTAATGAAAATCTCATTGTAAGTGTTCAGCATAGAGCACAAGATAAATGTTAACTGATCCAAACTTTTTGTATCCCAAAATGCTGCCAATAGCACCCAACTCAACCCACAAAAAATGCCCTGCGTTAATTACATCATTTGTTAATGGGAATATAGTGTGCTTCCACATCCCTTAGTAACACAATGGCTATGGAAAAGCTAAATTGCCCTCACAAAATAAAATGTTGCAAAATATTCCCTCCCAAATCCAAATGTCTCCCTCCATTCTGAGCACCACAGTTAATGTCCACTTGTTTTGCATTATTGTAGTGAGGAAAGCTCACTTAATTTATGAGGTACATGTCTACATGTGCTCATTAGTTACTACAATGGTAGATTCTCGAGCAAAAAAAATTGACACCACACCCATAGATAGATTCCTAAAAGGGTGCAATTTCCAAAATTGGGGTTACTTAACCCCTTCAGGACCCAGCCTATTTTGACCCTAAAGACCTTGGCATTTTTTGCAATTCTGACCAGTGTCCCTTTATGAGGTAATATCTCTGGAACGCTTCAACCGATCCTAGCGATTCTGAGATTGTTTTTTCGTGATACATTGGGCTTCATGCTAGTATTAAATTTAAGTCGCTAATTTTTGTGTTTATTTGTGAAAAAATCAAAAATATGGCAAAAATTTTGAAAATTTCACAATTTTCACATTTTTTATTTTTTTTCTGATAAACCAGAGAGTTATGTGACAGAAAAAAGTTCTTAAATAATATTTCCAACATGTCTACTTCACATCAGCACAATTTTAGAAAAAAATTTTTTTTTAGGTAGGATGTTATAAGGGTTCAAAGTTCATGAGCAATTTTTCATTTATTTATATAAATTATATAATATATAAATTTACAAAACCATTTTTTTTAGTGACCACATCACATTTGAAGTCCTTTTGAGGGGTGTACATAACAGAAAACACCCAAAAGTGACACCATTCCAAAAACTGCACCCCTCAAGCTACTCAAAACTACATTCAAGAAGATGATTAACCCTTCAGGTGCTTCACAGGAACTAAGGCAAAGTGGAAACAAAAAATGGATATTTTAATTTTTTTTATCAAAAATGTTCTTTTAGCCTCAATTCTTTCATTTTCACATGGGCAACAGGATAAAATAGATCTTAAAATGTGTTGTGCAAATTCTCCCGAGTATATCAATACCTCATATGTGGTCATAAACCACTGTTTGGGCGCACGGCAGGGCTCAGAAGGGAAGGAGCGCATGTTGAATTTTGGAGCTAATTTTACATTCAAAAAGTGAAATGGCGCTCCTTCCCTTCTGAGCCCTGCTGTGTGCCCAAACAGTGGTTTATGACCACATATAAGGTATTGGTGTACTCAGGAGAAATTGCCCAACAAATTTTAGGATGCATTTTATCCAGTTGCTCATGTGAAAATGAAAAAATTTAGGCTAAAAGAAAGTTTTTGTGAAAAAAAAAGTACTATTTTATTTTCACAGATCAATTTGTAAAGCACCTGGGGGTTCAATATGCTAACTACCCATCTAGATATGTTCCCTGGGGGGTCTAGTTTCCAAAATGGGGTCACTTGTGGGGGAGCTCCAATGTTTAGGTACACAGGGGCTCTCCAAAAGCGACATGGTGTCCGCTAACAATTTGAATAAAAATCAGCTCAAATTGTTAGCTGACACCATGTTGCGTTTGGTGAGCCTGTGTGCCTAAACATTGGGGCTCCCAAACAAGTGACCCCATTTTGGAAACTAGACCCCCCAGGGAACGTATCTAGATTCATAGTGAGCACTTTGAACCCCAGGTGCTTCACAAATTCATCCATAAAAATGAAAAACACTTTTTTGTTTCCACAAAAATTTTCTTTTTTCATTATTACGGATCAATTTGTGAAGCACCTTGGGGTTCAAAGTGTTCACTATGCAGCTAGATATGTTCCCTGGAGGGTCTAGTTTCCAAAATGGGTCACTTGTGGGGGAGCTCCAATGTGGAGATGCACAGGAGCTCTCCAAACGCGACATGGTGTCCGCTAACAATTGGAATTGTTAGCGGACACCATGTTGCGTATGGAGAGCCGCTGTGTAACTAAACATTAGAGCTCCCCCACAAGTGACCCCATTTTGGAAACTAGACCCCCAAAGGAACGTATCTAGATGCATAGTGAGCACTTTCAACCCCCAGGTGCTTCACAAATTGATCTGTAAAAATGAAAAAGTACTTTTTTTCCGCAAAAATCTTTTTTTTTCATTAATTTGTGAAGCACCTTGGGGTTCAATATGCTCACTACCCACCTAGATATGTTCCCAGGGGGGTCTAGTTTCCAAAATGGGGTCACTTGTGGAGGAGTTCCAATGTTTAGGCACACAGGGGCTCTCCAAACGCGACATGGTGTCCGCTAACAATTTGAATAAAAATCAGCTCAAATTGTTAGCTGACACCATGTTGCGTTTGGTGAGCCCCTGTGTGCCTAAACATTGGGGCTCCCCCACAAGTGACCCCATTTTGGAAACTAGACCCCCCAGGGAACGTATTTAGATGCATAGTGATCACTTTGAACCCCCAAGTGCTTCACAAATTGATCCGTAAAAATGAAAAAGTACTTTGTTTCCACAAAAAAATTGTTTTTTTTCATTTTTGCGGATCAATTTGGGAAGCACCTGGGGGTTCAAAGTGCACACTATGCATCTAGATACGTTCCTTGGGGGGTCTAGTTTCCAAAATGGGGTCACTTGTGGGGAAGCTCCAATGTTTAGGCACACAGGGGCTCTCCATATGCGACATGGTGTCCGCTAACAATTGGAATTGTTAGCGGACACCATGTTGCGTATGGAGAGCCGCTGTGTAACTAAACATTAGAGCTCCCCTACAAGTGACCCCATTTTGGAAACTAGACCCCCAAGGAATGTATCTAGATGCATAGTGTGCACTTTGAACCCCCAGGTGCTTCCCAAATTGATCTGTAAAAATGAAAAAGTAAATTTTTTGTGGAAAAAAAGGACTTTTTTATATTTATGGATCAATTTGTGATGCACTTGGGGTTCAAAGTGCTCACTATGCATCTAGATACGTTCCTTGGGGGCTCTAGTTTCCAAAATGGGGTCACTTGTGAGGAAACTTCAATGTTTAGGCACACAGGGGCTTTCCATACGCGACATGGTATCCGCTAATAATTGGAGCTAATTTTCCATTCAACTTGTTAGCCAACACCATGTCGCGTATGGAGTGCTCCTGTGTGCCGCCAGCACAAGGGCAACTGGAAGAGTTGGGGTACAGCACCAGAAAATGGCGCCTCTAATGTGTTATTTTCTGGGCTGGCTGTGAGTTGCAATTTGCAGCGTGAGGGGCCACAACATTTGCGTCTCTCCACGATGAGGATTTCAGCCCCCAACTGCCAAGTTGTACCTGGCTGGCAACCAAAAATAAGGCAAAGCTACTTGTCATTTTATTGGTAGAAGTAATAAAAAAAATTATATGGGGCTTCGCCATATTTTTGGTCCAGCCAGGTACAACTTGGCAGCTACGGACTGCCAGCAACCCCCAGCTACCTCGTTGTACCTGGCTGGCAACCAAAAATACTGCGAAGCCCATTTTTTTTTCTAGTTCTAATTCTAGAAAAAAAAAATGGCATGGGGCTCCGCCATATTTTTGGTCCAGCCAGGTACAACTAGGCAGCTGGGGGCTGGAATCCGCATTCTGGGTCCCCCATGCTGCGAATTGCAGCCCGCAGCCGCCCCAGAAAATGGCGCATTCATTGAAGCGCCATTTTCTGGCGCTGTACCCAGACTCTTCCAGTTGCCCTGGTGCCGGTGGCAAACTGGGTAATAAAGCGGTTAATGCCAGCTGGCACTAAGCCCGAGATTCATAATATAGGGCCAATGTTAGACCCGCCATTAGGAATCTCTGGTAAATAGTCAGAAAATACACACAGAGAAAAATCTTTTTATTTGAAAAAAAAACACAAACAAAATTCGGACTCCATCTTTATTATCGATCGCCTCCGACGTAGTCCACAATGAAGGTCCCACGAACCTCGATCGCCTCTGCTCAATCCACAGAGACTGCAAGGGATCAAGTGTCCTCTTCCTACAGCCTCTAGGGTCAGAGGTATGGTGCACTGTATGACAATGATCTGTCATACAATGCACCATGACTATGATCCCAGAGACTACAAGAGGACACTTGATCCCTTGCTGCACCCATCCATCCACCTATGCACCCATCATCTACGCACGCACACATCCACGCACGCACACATCCACGCACGCACACTGACATCCATGCATGCTGACATACACGCACGATGACATCCACGCATGCTGACATCCACGCACACTGACATCCATGCACGCTGACATTCACGCACGCTGACATCCACGCATGCACACATCCACGCACACTGACATCCACATCCACGCACACCGACATCCACATCCACACATGCTGACATCCACGCATCCACGCACGCACACTGACATCCACGCATGCTGACATCTACATCCACGCACGCTGACATCCACATCCACGCATGCTGACATTCACGCATGCTGACATCCACGCACGCACACATCCACGCACGCTGGAATTCACGCACATCCACGTACGCACATCCACGCACACATCCACGGATGCACGCACACATCCACGTATGCACGCACACATCCACGGACGCACGCACCCATCCACGCACGCTGGAATTCACGCACATCCACATACACACATCCATGCACGCACGCATCCACAGACGCACACACACATCCACGCACGCTGACATTCACGCACGCTGACATCCACGCATGCACACATCCACGCACACTGACATCCACATCCACGCACATCGACATCCACATTCACACATGCTGACATCCACGCATCCACGCACACACACTGATATCCACGCATGCTGACATCTACATCCACGCACGCTGACATCCACATCCACGCACGCTGACATCCACATCCACGCATGCTGACATCCACGCATGCTGACATCCACGCATGCACACATCCACGGACGCACACACACATCCATGCACGCTGGAATTCATGCACATCCACATACGCACATCCACGCACACACATTGACATTCATGCATGCTGACATCCACGCACGCTGACATCCACGCATGCTGACATCCACGCACGCTGACATCCATGCACGCTGACATCCACGCACGCTGACATCCACGCACGCTGACATCCACGCATGCACACATCCACGCACACCGACATCCACATCCACACATGCTGACATCCACGCATCCACGCACGCACACTGACATCCACGCATGCTGACATCTACATCCCCGCACGCTGACATCCACATCCACGCATGCTGACATTCACACATGCTGACATCCACGCATGCACACATCCACGGACGCACGCACACATCCACGCACGCTGGAATTCACGCACATCCACGTACGCACATCCACGCACACATCCACGGATGCACGCACAAATCCACGTATGCACGCACACATCCACGGACGCACGCACACA
The DNA here is from genome assembly GCA_033576535.1 of Allobates femoralis. Taxonomy (NCBI): domain Eukaryota; kingdom Metazoa; phylum Chordata; class Amphibia; order Anura; family Aromobatidae; genus Allobates; species Allobates femoralis. Next base: position 528,861,419 of record JARQOC010000002.1, on the reverse strand, counting down.
TCCACGCACGCTGGAATTCACGCACATCCACATACACACATCCACACACGCACGCATCCACAGACGCACACACACATCCACGCACGCTGACATTCACGCACGCTGACATCCACGCATGTACACATCCACGCACACTGACATCCACATCCACGCACACCGACATCCACATTCACACATGCTGACATCCACGCATCCACGCACACACACTGACATCCACGCATGCTGACATCTACATCCACGCACGCTGACATCCACATCCACGCACGCTGACATCCACATCCACTCATGCTGACATCCACGCATGCTGACATCCACGCATGCACACATCCACGGACGCACACACACATCCATGCACGCTGGAATTCATGCACATCCACATACGCACATCCACGCACACACATTGACATCCATGCATGCTGACATCCACGCACGCTGACATCCACGCATGCTGACATCCACGCACGCTGACATCCACGCATGCACACATCCACACACACCGACATCCACATCCACACATGCTGACATCCACGCATCCACGCACGCACACTGACATCCACGCATGCTGACATCTACATCCACGCACGCTGACATCCACATCCACGCATGCTGACATCCACGCATGCTGACATCCACGCATGCACACATCCACGACGCACGCACACATCCACGCACATTGGAATTCACGCACATCCACATACGCACATCCACGCACACATCCACGGACGCACGCACACATCCATGGACGCACGCACACATCCACGGACGCACGCACACATCCACGCACGCTATAATTCACGCACATCCACATACAGACATCCACGCACGCACACATCCACAGACGCACACACACATCCACGCACGCTGACATTCACGCACGCTGACATCCACGCATGCACACATCCACGCACACTGACATCCACATCCACGGACACCGACATCCACATCCACACATGCTGACATCCACGCATCCACGCACACACACTGACATCCACGCATGCTGACATCTACATCCACGCACGCTGACATCCACATCCACGCATGCTGACATCCACGCATGCACACATCCACGGACGCACACACACATCCATGCACGCTGGAATTCATGCACATCCACATACGCACATCCACACACATCCACGGACGCACGCACACATCCACGGACGCACGCACACATCCACGCACGCTGGAATTCACGCACATCCACATACACACATCCACTCACGCACACATCCATGGACGCACGCACACATCCACGCACGCTGACATCCATGCACCTGACATACATGCACGCTGACATCCATGCACGCTTACATCCACGCATGCACTCATTCACGGACGCACACACACATCCATTCATGCTGACATTCATGCACGCTGACATCCACGCATGCACACATCCACGGACACACGCTGACATCCACGCACCCTGACATCCATGCACGCTGACATCCACGCATGCACACATCCACAGACGCATGCACACATCCACGCACGCTGGAATTTACGCACATCCACATACACACATCCACGCACGCACACATCCACAGACGCACACACACATCCACGCACGCTGACATCCACGCATGCACACATCCACGGATGCACGCACACATCCACACACGCTGACATTCACGCACCGCTGACATCCACGCATGCACACATCCACGGACGCACGCTGAAATCCACGCACCCTGACATCCATGCACGCTGACATCCATGCACGCTGACATCCACGCATGCACTCATCCACAGACGCACACACACATCCACACACGCTGACATTCACGCACGCTGACATCCACGCATGCACACATCCACGCACGTTGGAATTCACGCACATCCACATACACACATCCACGCACGCACACATCCACAGACGCACACACACACACATCCACGCATGCTGACATCCATGCACGCTGACATCCACGCATGAACTCATCCACGGACGCACACACACATCCATGCACGCTGACATTCACGCACGCTGACATCCACGCACGCCCACATCCACGCACGCACACTGACATCCATGCATGCTGACATCCACGCACGCTGACATCCACGCACGCTGACATCCACGCACGCTGACATCCACGCATGCTGACATCCACACATGCTGACATCCACGCACGCTGACATCCACGCACGTTGACATCCACGCATGCACACATCCACGCTCACTGACATCCACATCCACGCACACCGACATCCACATCCACACATGCTGACATCCATGCATCCACGCACACTCACATCGACGCATGCTGACATCTACATCCACGCACGCTGACATCCACATCCACGCATGCTGACATCCACGCATGCTGACAACCACGCATGCACACATCCATGGACGCACGCACACATCCACGCACATTGGAATTCACGCACATCCACATACGTACATCCACGCACACATCCACGGACGCACGCACACATCCATAGACGCACGCACACATCCACGGATGCACGCACACATCCACGCACGCTGGAATTCACGCACATCAACATACACACATCTACGCACGCACACATCCACAGACGCACACACACATCCACGCACGCTGACATTCACGCACGCTGACATCCACGCATGCACATATCCACGCACACCGACATCCACATCCACGCACACCGACATCCACATCCACACATGCTGACATCCACGCACGCACACATGACATCCACGCATGCAGACATCTACATCCATGCACGCTGACATCCACATCCACGCATGCTGACATCCACGCATGCTGACATTTACGCATGCACACATCCACGGACGCACGCACACATCCATGCATGCTGGAATTCATGCACATCCACATACGCACATCCACGCACACATCCACGGACGCACGCACACATCCACGGATGCACGCACACATCCACACACGCTGGAATTCACGCACATCCACATACACACATCCACGCACACATCCACGGACGCACGCACACATCCATGCATGCTGGAATTCATGCACATCCACATACGCACATCCACGCACACATCCACGGACGCACGCACACATCCACGGATGCACGCACACATCCACACACGCTGGAATTCACGCACATCCACATACACACATCCACTCACGCACACATCAACGGATGCACGCACACATCCACGCACGCTGACATCCATGCACCTGACATCCATGCACGCTGACATCCATGCACGCTGACATCCACGCATGCACTCATTCACGGATGCACACACACATCCACGCATGCTGACATTCACGCACGCTGACATCCACGCATGCACACATCCACGGACGCACGCTGACATCCACGCACCCTGACGTCCCTGCACGCTGACATTCACGCACGCTGACATCCACGCACGCACACATCCACGCACGCACACTGACATCCACGCATGCTGACATCCACGCACGCTGACATCCACACACGCTGACATCCATGCACGCTGACATCCACGCATGCACTCATTCACGGATGCACACACACATCCACACACGCTGACATTCACGCACGCTGACATCCACGCATGCACACATCCACGGACACATGCACACATCCACGCACGTTGGAATTCACGCACATCCACATACACACATCCACGCACGCACACAATCCACAGACGCACACACACATCCACACACGCTGACATTCACCCACGCTGACATCCACGCATGCACACATCCACGGATGCACGCACACATCCACGCACGCTGACATCCATGAACGCTGACATACATGCACACTGACATCCACGCATGCACTCATCCACACGGACGCGCACCAACATCATGCACGCTGACATTCACGCACGCTGACATCCACGCACGCACACATCCACGCACGCACACTGACATCCACGCATGCTGACATCCACGCACGCTGACATCCACGCATGCTGACATCCACGCACACTGACATCCACGCACGCTGACATCCACGCACGCTGACATCCACGCATGCACACATCCACGTACACTGACATCCACATCCACGCACACCGACATCCACATCCACACATGCTGACATCCACGCATCCACGCATTCACACTGACATCGACACATGCTGACATCTACATCCACGCACGCTGACATCCACATCCACGCATGCTGACATCCACGCATGCTGACATCCACGCATGCACACATCCATGGACGCACGCACACATCCACGCACATTGGAATTCACGCACATCCACATACGCACATCCACGCACACATCCACGGACGCACGCACACATCCATGGACGCACGCACACATCCACGGACGCACGCATCCACGCACGCTGGAATTCCCGCACATCCACATACACACATCCACGTACGCACACATCCACAGACGCACACACACATCCACGCACGCTGACATTCACGCACGCTGACATCCACGCATGCACACATCCACGCACACTGACATCCACATCCACGCACACCGGCATCCACATCCACACATGCTGACATCCACGCATCCACCATCCAAGCACGCACCCTGACATCCACGCATGCTGACATCTACATCCACGCACGCTGACATCCACATCCATGCACACTGACATCCACATCCACGCATGCTGACATCCACGCATGCTGACATCCACGCATGCACACATCCACGGACGCATGCACACATCCATGCACGCTGGAATTCATGCACATCCACATATGCACATCCACACACACATTCACGGACGCACGCACACATCCACGCACGCTGACATCCATGCACGCTGACATCCACCCATGCACTCATTCATGGACGCACACACACATCCACACATGCTGACATTCACGCACGCTGACATCCACGCATGCACACATCCACGGACGCACGCTGACATCCACGCACCCTGACATCCATGCACGCTGACATCCACGCATGCACACATCCACGGACGCATGCACACATCCACGCACGCTGGAATTCACGCACATCCACATACACACATCCACACATCCACAGACGCACACACACATCCACGCACGCTGACATCCACGCATGCACACATCCACACATGCACGCACACATCCACGCACGCTGACATCCATGCACGCTGACATCCATGCACGCTGACATCCACGCATGCACTCATCCACGGACGCACACACACATCCACACATGCTGACATTCACGCACGCTGACATCCACGCATGCACACATCCACGGACGCACGCTGACATCCACGCACCCTGACATCCATGCACACTGACATCCATGCACGCTGACATCCACGCATGCACTCATCCACAGACGCACACACACATCCACACTCGCTGACATTCACGCACGCTGAAATCCACGCATGCACACATCCACGGACGCATGCACACATCCACACACGTTGGAATTCACGCACATCCACATACACACTTCCACGCACGCACACATCCACAGACGCACACACACATCCACGCACGCTGACATCCATGCACGCTGACATCCATGCACGCTGACATCCACGCATGCACTCATCCACGGACGCACACACACATTTATGCACGCTGACATTCACGCACGCTGACATCCACGCATGCACACATCCACGGACGCACGCACACATCCACGCACCTTGACATCCATGCACGCTGACATCCATGCACGCCGACATCCACGCATGCACTCATCCACGGACGCACACACACATCCATGCACGCTGACATTCACGCACGCTGACATCCACGCACGCACACATCCACGCACGCTGGAATTAATGCACATCCACATACACACATCCACGCACGCACACATCCTCGGACACACACACACATCCACGGACGCACGCACACATCCACGCACTCTGGAATTCACGCACATCCACGCACGCATACATACACGCCCACACCCACGTACGCACACATCCACGGACACACACACACATCTACGGACGCACGCACACCTCCACGGACGCTGGAGTATACGCACATCCACATACGCACATCCATGCACGCATCCATGTACGCACACATGCACGGACACACTAACACACATCCACGGACGCACGCACACATCCATCCATTCATCTATTCATTCATTCATTCATACTTACCCATGAGGAGGAGGAGCCGCTGAGAGGAGGAGGGGCCACACCGCAGCTGCATCGGAAGCCGGCGGGCTGCTCCGGAATGGGTGAGTGGGGCTAGAGGTGGGGGGCTAGGCAGGGGGGGAAGAGTGAGCAGGGGAAGGTGGAGGGGATGAGCAGGGGAAGGGGGGGCATGAGCAGGGGGAGAGGAGGCTGTGCAGGCTGACCGGCAGGCGCCTGAGCCCGCCGGCACTGCATTACAGAAGGAGGAGGGGGCGGGTGGGACACGGGGACACGGGGGGGAGCAGGCCGGACACAAGGGGGCTGGAGGTAGGGGGACAAGACACAGGAGGGGCTGGAGGAGAAAGGGGGCAGGGGCGCACAGAGGAATGACGGCGGCTGCACCTGGGATGCAGCCGCCGGCAGAAAAAGATGATCGGAGGGGCGGGGGGGCCGATAGGCGGGAAGGGGGGCCCTAATTCTTTCTGGAGCTGGGGGGGCTGTGTAGGGGGAGGGCACCAGCCGATCCGCCCTTCCAGATCTGATTGGAGAGCTCCAATCAGATCTGGGAGGGGGAAATCTCTGTGATTTCTCAGATCTGCAGTTTCAGTTTTAAACTGCAGATCGGAGGGGCCCTGTGGGGTTAACTTCAGGTTGTCACCTTGCAGTAGCAACGGTGACACCTGAGTTAACCCGCTCACACGTTCCGCAGGAGCCCGATCAATGCATGGCCCACCCCTTGGGCCATGGGTCGTGAACGAACTGTTTTCCATGGCCCAAACGGTGGGCCAAGGGTCGGGAAGGGGTTAAGGGGGTTTCTGCTGTTCTTGCCCCTAAGGTCTCTTCTAATAGTGATCACACACTATACTATAGCAATCTATGCTCCAAGAGTCAATTAGAACTCCTTTCAACAACGCCACTGGATATCTGAATCTTGTACCAATTTCAGATATCCAGTAGCATTGAGATTTTCATTGATCAGGAATGGCCCCACTATCATTGTACTCCATATACCACACCATACCATCAATTTTTGTGTTCCAACAGTCTTGGAGGGATCTATCCACTGTGGGTTAGTGTGAGACCAATAGCGGTGGTTGTGTTTGTTAACTTCACCATTCACAGAAAAGTTGGTCTCATCACTCATCTGAAGGCAATAGTCTGTGCTGTGAAGATACGAGATGTGCAGCATCTGAAACAACGGATACTGGAAGCCTGTGCTAGCATTTCTTCTGCGGTGTTGCTATCAATGTGTCAAGAGTGGGAGAAGAGGGTTGCATTGACAATACAACACAATGGGAAGCACTTTGAACACATTTTATAATTGGTCATAAACTTGTAATTAACTAATGAAATAATAAAGTTACGTTAAAACCAAGTACACCATCTTTTTAAATTAAATTCTCAATACGTTTGATGTGTCACATGAACCTCTTCCCATTCAAAAAAAAAAAGTTATATCCAAAATGTCTGACTTCAAAGTGGTCGCCATGGTCACCACCCATCTGGAAACGTTTCCCCCCTCCCATATACTAATGTGCCACAAACAGGAACTTGATCTCACCAACCATTCCATATAATTTAAGTGCATCCATATCAATGTACCACCCCGTATATTAACTTATAAAGCACTATTAATTCAACAGTGCTTTATATACATCAGTAATACTGTTCCCATTGCGGCTAACCATATAAATATCCTATCAGTATGCCTTTTGAGTGTGAGAGGAAACTAGAGGACCCAGAGGAAACCCATGCAAAAACGGGGAGAACATACACATACTTTGCAGATGTTGTCCTTGGTGGGATTTTAATCCGGGACCCCTGCTACTAGAAATTCTTGGAAATCTTGAATGTGTTGATGAGAATGAGGCCAAGAGCAATGCATGATGTGTCCTATTGTGTCACTTTGTTAAATGTAGAGATAAAAAGAATCCTGTTTCCTTTAATTGTATGTTGTATAGACATCAAACCTTTTTTTTTTTTTAATTCATTTTGTGGACACCCCTTATCTTTAACTTTTTTATGTCATCCTAACATTGTTGTCTGCATAAAAGATCAGTCACTATTTTATTGATCCTTAAATATTGACTTTTAAGGAGAGATTTGATCGTTTTTGAGGAACGAAAGCTTTGATAGCGCAGAATAGAGTTTGTATCCTTAGTTTTCATTATAGGTCTGACATATTTGTTGAATATAAATCATGGTATCTAAAAACTTAGTTGATTAAAAGAATCAGATTGTCAAAATTAAACTATTGAGTTTTTATGTTTTTTGGGCAATATAGAAATAAAACAACTACTCCAGACCCTTCAACATAGTTCTCTTTTGGATTAGAGTGTATTTAGCAAAAAGGTTCACCATTAAAAAACAGAAAGACGCAAAAGTTAAAAGGTTAAAAACAAGCAAACACAAAAAAAACGCAAGTGATAAATTGACACTGTAGATTCTTGTTAACCAATGAAAGCTTTTTTAACAGGCGTGTATGTGGCGCCCTGCCCACGCAGGTAACCACATATCTCTCTGCTGCACAGCTGGGTTTCCACAGCAGGTAGTACTTTATAACAACACCTTCCACCCCGGCCCAGGAGGAACAGAAGCAAGGAACAGAAGGCTTAGTCGCGAGCTAGTTCCAAAAGAGAACCGGATATTGGGGATCCGCATTGGTGGGAGAACTCCAAGTCCCACTGAAAACCCCTGGGCACCGAGGAAGCTTCAGCTACCCGGTCTCCTGAGAGAGTCATAGAGAGGGAGCCAGGACTAGCAGGGCACTGCAGTGCCAGAGAAAGGTCGTCCCGGAGACCGCACAGGAGGAAGAGAGAGAGAGATACAGAGAGGAGAAGATAGTAGAGACAAGTCAGGATTTATCAGACTGTGCTTCAACAACTACATCAAGGAGGAGGCCTTATACCCACTTGCTGTGGGGGCCCACTGTGCAGCCCAGCTACCCATCGGGGCTCTGGACAATTTACCTAAAGTCATCAGTAAAAAGGTAAATAGTCTTTTACTGTGTGCTTGCATCCTTTCTTCTCTCTCACCGTGCCCCTCCATAGACTATTCCTATACTCCCCAAACCGTCCCAGCTCTGCTGCAACCTGTCCCTCTTCACCACTCTGCCCCGGAGGTCCCAGTCATGCCTGCGGGGACTATACCATCACTGCCGCAATCCCACCAACCTCCGGAGGACTGTAGCGGCGCTGGTGATCCCTCACCAGACACAGTAGGTGGCGTCACGACAATTTGTATATAATCCCTGTAAATACCCCCTCTTTTCATTGACCACCAGGGCCACGGCCTCGGGCAAGCCACCAGTGACATCCCAGACCTGAAACCACCTGAGAGCTGAGTACCCGAGCCCTTGGTGCGCGTCATGTAGTATTGGGAAATATATGTATTGTCCAGTGAATCCCCAATGGATAGTACATTTATTGAATGTACCAGAGCAGCCTTGCAATGACTTATGAGTGGGAAAAAAAGAACATAACATTCTCTTCATTCTTTATTAGATTAAGACAGCTGATTTGTACTTTCCAGTGCTCTTTAAAGGGAACCTGTCACCCAAAATCACCTTCCTAACCTTTTAATAGCTGTCCCTGCAGCCTTACACTACTATTTAAGCCATCCCTGTGTGACCTATTTTAGTAATATAGTAGTAGAATAAAGTCGTTTGCAAACTTACAAAATCCAAGACAGAGGGGCGTTCCTCGTGGTGTCTGACGGGTAGGCGCGTCCCCTGTGCCGCGCTACCCCCGCCTCGCCGCTCTATTACGCCCTAATGGGTGTCATTCCAGCCTGCAGAGTGAGGGCACAATTTAAATCTCGCGCCCGCAACGTCACCGCAGCGACGCGGTCACGTGACGCCGGGATCGCGTCACTTCTGGTCGCCGCAGGTCTCACACAGGCCGACTTCAGCATGCAATCTGCGCATGCACTTAGTCGGCCTGTGTGAGACCTGCAGCGACCAGAAGTGACGTGATCCCGGCGTCACATGACCGCGTCACAGCTGTGACGTTGCGGGCGTGAGATTTAAATCGTGCCCTCGCTCTGCAGGCTTGAATGACGCCCATTAGGGCATAATAGAGTGGCGAGGTGAGGGTAGTGCGGCACAGAGGACCCGGCTACCCATCACAGACACCATGAGGAATGCCCCTCTGTCCTGGATTTTGTAAGTTTGCAAACTACTTTATTCTACTCATAAATTACTAAAAAAAGTTCAGACAGGGATGGCTTAGATAGTAGTGTAAGGTTGCAGGGACAAGTATTAAGAGGTTAGGAAGGTGATTTTGGGTGAAAGGTTCCCTTTAATGTGGGCAGTATGTTATAGCATTGCAGGAGCTGAGTATAGTCACATTTATTTTTGTAGGAAGCTATGTATTATTACATATATTTGAGTATTTTAAACTCTCTAGTTAGAAGTCTACATATTGTTCGCAGATCTTTGGTTGCAGTGAAGTCATGGACACAATGTTCCATTTTGTGGCTGTGTACAAATGGTACAATGTGTCCATGATTTCACTGCAACCAGAGATCTGCGAACAATATCTGCACAAATATCTGTGTGTGTGACGTGGCCCTAACTCATACACATTACATATTGCATGTTAGGACCTAAAAGGCAAGCGCTAGCAAGACTATAAAGGAAATAAATACAGATTATATAGTACAAAGTCTTTTCCCAACAAAACTATATATTAGTTTGCTAAATCTTTTAAAAATCTAGTTACTAAACAGAAATTGTATGAACAATAAATGTTGGAAAAATATTAGAATCTAAGAGTCCTCAGTGGTTGATACCTTTTAATGGCTAACTGAAAAGATGGTAAATAATAACAAGCTTTTGAGACTCTAAGGTCTCTTCATCAGGCTGATAATGACAAAAAATTCATTCTGAACATACACACATACAGTGTTGGCCAAAAGTATTGACACCCCTGCAATTCTGTCAGATAATACTCAGTTTCTTCCTGAAAATGATTGCAATCACAAATTCTTTGGTATTATCTTCATTTAATTTGTCTTCAATGAAAAAACACAAAAGAGAATGGAGCAAAAAGCAAAACATTAATCATTTCACACAAAGCTCCAAAAATAGGTCAGACAAAAGTATTGGCACCCTCAGCCTAATACTCTCGTCAATTTTTCTTTTCCGTCCATATCTAGGGAGGTTAGCCACAGTGCCATGGGTTTTAAACTTCTTGATGACACTGCGCACGGTAGACACAGGAACATTCAGGTCTTTGGAGATGAACTTGTAGCCTTGAGATTGCTCATGCTTCCTCACAATTTGGTTTCTCAAGTCCTCAGACAGTTCTTTGGTCTTCTTTCTTTTCTACATGCTCAATGTGGTACACACAAGTACACAGGACAAAGGTTAAGTCAACTTTAATCCATGTCAACTGGCTGCAAGTGTGATTTAGTTATTGCCAACATCTGTTAGGTGCCACAGGTAAGTTACAGGTGCTGTTAATTATACCAATTAGAGAAGCATCAAATGATTTTTCTAACAGTATCAATACTTTTGTCCATCCCCTTTTTTATGTTTGGTGTGGAACTATATCAAATGTGGCTTTAGGACAATTTTTTTTGTGTTTTTTTCATTGAAGACAAATTAAATGAAGATAATAATACCAAAGAATTTGTGATTGCAATCATAATCAGGAAGAAACTGAGTTTTATCTGACAGAATTGCAGGGGTGTCAATATTTTTGGCCAACACTGTATATACACAGAAATAGGGGGTTGGATAATGCAGTAAATAAGCCAGGTGAGGTGAAGCATAACACAAAACAGTCATAGTTGGGAGGGTGGAGGGTGGAGAAAGTATCTGGGGAAGTTAACACCAGCATCAGGAGATAAGAAACAGTTTTATGTCCTTTGATAAGCTGTTGGTCCAAGGATTGAAGATTGCTCAATTGATGTAAAAAGACAAAAATCCATACAACATATTCATTCCCACTCTGAATGTGTCAAATGTCATTATAAGTTTATATTCCAAGACTCTCCTGATTTTTTGAGATTTGAAATTATCCTTAAAAATTAGTATTTTCATATCCATTATGGTGTGATCAGGGCTACAAAAATGATTGGCCACAGGTAGATCCTTTCTTTTTTCTTTTAATGTGTGGCAATGAGAATTCATTCTTGTTTTAAGTTTCTGCCTTGTCTCCCCTACACATTTTGTACATATAATTAAGTACACCACATTGGTTATGGTGCAGCTGAAGTTACTTTTGATCTTGTAGTCCTAATCTGGGTTGTTTATCTTTATCTTGTCCGTTGTCATTATAAATGGACAGGTTTTGCATCTCTTCTGGTTGCAGGGAAATATTCCTGTTTTTTTTTGGAGAGGACAGGGAGCTTCTGACAATAATGTTTTTTAGATTTGGGGCCGCCTAAAATAGGCTGGGGTAAGACTTGCGTCCTTAGAAGTTTTCAGCAGAAGCGGCCAGCGTTAACGGGAAGCCCTGGCTGCCAACGCTGCCCAATACCAACCTGCAGTGTACCTTGACAGCGGCCGCACACAGAGCTGCAGGAGGTCCGCTTTTCAGCAGCGCATAGGAAAATGCTGCTGACAGCGTTTCCTGTGCGCTGCTGAAAAGCGGACCTCCTGCAGCTCTGTGTGCGGCCACTGTTAAGGTACACTGCAGGCTGCTATGGGGCAGCGTCAGCATCCAGGGCTTCCCGTTAACACTGGCCGCTTCTGCTGAAAACTTCTAAGTTTTCAGCAGAGCCATCAGGAGCTGGGGCAGACGCAAATCTGACCCCAGCCATAGATTTTAGTCAAGCATCTGTTTGTAGCAGTGATTGTAGTTTCTGTGCAGCTCATCTCAACACCTCTAGATTTGGATTGTAGATGTCTATGAGACGGACCGGGTTGTTTTCTTCTTTAGATTTGTAATGTAGGAGATGATTCCTGATATTCTGGTGGCTCTTGTAATTTGGCTTTCAATTATTCTTGGATGGTAGATCTGGTTCAAAAAGGTCTTTCTGAAGCCCCCAAGATGATTGTCTCTTTCTCTCGGTTGGAACATATCCAATTGTATTTGGGAGACAGGGCAGAAAGTTAGAACAATAATTAATTCTCATAGCCACACAATATAAGAAAAAAGAATGGTTCTACCTGTGGCCAATCATTTTTGTAGCCCTGATCACACCATAATGGATATGAAAATACTAGTTTTGAAGGGTAATTTCAAATCTCAAAGAATCAGGAGAGTGTGGGAATATAAACTAATGATGACCTTTGACACATTCAGAGCGGGAATTAATGTGTCGCATGGATTATGTCTTTTTACATCAATTGAGCAATCTTGAAATTTTGGACCAATAACTAATTAAAGGACATAAAGCTATCTGATTCTTATGATTCTTATCTCTGGACGCTGATGTTTACTGCCCCAGATGCTCTCTTCCTTCTCCCAACTCTAACCTTTATGTGTTATGCTTCACCTCACCTGGTTTATTTACTGCATTATCCAACCCCCTATTTCTTTGTATATCTGTGTGTATGTTCAGAATTTGTGTCGTTATGATCCTGATGAAGAGACCTTAGAGTCTCAATAGGTTGCAATTATTTGCCATCTTGTCAGTTAGCCATTAAAAGGTATCAACCACTGAGGACTCTCAGATTTTCTTTCTACTGGCTAAGGCTACGGTCACACATGGAGATTTTACATGCATTTTTGGAGACCTGCGTTTTCTGAAAACGCATGTAAAAACGCACCCATAGGCCCCCATGCAAAAAACACATGCCCCAATAGCAAAAACGCATGTCTAAATGGCACATGCATTTTTGGGTGCGCTTTTGGCTCAGCACCAAAAAATACTGCATGATGCACCATTTTTTTCAAAAAACACACCCAAAAACGCAGCAATCAGCGTTTTTTGGTGCTTTTTCAAAAACGTATGCATTTTTTAAAGTGTCAAAGTAGACATAAGTTTTTGCATGCGTTTTCGCATGCATTTTTAAACAAAAAGCTTGCGCTTTTAAGGGCTTTTTAAGGGGGCCCCCACACCTAACAGCAAAAATGCAGGTGGTCAAGAAACACCTTTAAAACACATGGCATGTGTGACCCAAGCCTAACATGGTACAAACATTTTTTCCTTTATCAATAAATGTTTAGAATCAGCTGTCTACAAGATCTTTAGAATGTTTCTTGAAATAGTTTCCAGTGTTTAAGTGTGTTGTCCATCATAATGTATTGCTTCTTAAAAAAAATAATTGTTGGATTGACCATTGTATTTTCCACTAAATCTAAAACCAGCGATAGCACTAGACTAGTGGTCTAAGGGTGAAAACACACTGGCATGATAAAAAGCAGTCTGTTTATCGTCCAGGAGAGTCATACAAGTGTCGTCCGTTTTTTGCTATGTGACTGTCCGACATTTTCTCGGATCACATCCAAGTGAAGTCCAAGTGTAATCCATGTGCTCTCCGTGTGCAAATCTTTTTTCACATGTGATTTGTAATTGAATTCAGACACCCCATTGCCTACACACTTGCCCACATTGTGGGAATTACAACACTCCTTACATCAAATCCTTTGTCTATGTGTTGAAAGAAAGCCTTGAGTGACATTGTTCTTGATTGATGCTTACTGTCATATTTTTGTATATTTTTACGTGGTAAATATGAATACTTTGGGAAGGTGCATTATCTAGTATTCCAACCTTACTGATGTCTTATTGTGGTGATGGTTTTTGTAGGAAAGTGTTACTGATGCTAGAAAATCATTTACTTCCTTTGCGGTGTCGTACACTGGGTGTTCATCTCATACTATTTTTGTGCAGGTACCTTGTTATGTGGCAGTGTGTTTTGGCATACAAACGTCGTCTGTTGTAGACCATGATCTTATTTTCATAGGCTGCATTGATGGCTTATGGCCAAGTTTTGTTATTAATGGCTGACGGTGTATCATATAGGGACGCATGCCAAGTATCACGTAACATGGGTAAGCATTATTGATTGCATGTGTCTCCATAACTATGTGCTTTACCACACATGTTTAAACAAGGCGCAAGACATTTTGTCACACATAGTAAGACACTCCAGACTCTGCTGTAGAACTACTGCAACTCCTTAGCCGTCATTCATGCACCTTTGCAAACTGTTGTATGTTCATTACTTATGTAGGGCCTGTAGAGGTCAAGGTTTGTGATTGTAAAATTGTTGAACTAACATATAGTGTGTTAAAATGTCAGAGTGTCTGAATGCAAACTGTTTTAGACATAGGTGTCAAAATGGCCATGTGTATTTTTCACAACATTAAAGCAATATTGCATTGGTCTCAATGTAAAAACCACACAATTTTTTATTCAATGACAAGTTAGAAAGTACCGGGAATCTACGGGAGACAAAAAGGGCTGGTACAATGCCCTGCTTATCACCTGGAAGGCTTCTGATGTACAGTGTTGCACACCACAGAATACCAGACCCATGGAAGCTGTACTGACCGCAAAACGGCAACCATCATCCGTCAACTCCCTGCTGCACCGAACCGCAATAATGTTTGCTGGACTGATAAAATAAAAGTAAGATCCACATTTCTGTGAGTGCCGCCATTCTTCCTCTGCATTTATGGAACACAATGTTTTAGGCTTAAAATTTTAGTAACGTGGCTTTCTTGAGCCGAAATTCCCCCACTGTTATAAATATGGCTTTCAAGCATGCCAAAACCACTACAAAAACAAAAACTGTCCCTACACATACAGACCTACACGCATATTATAAAACCACAGTAGAACAGTCACATTTACAAATTTTGATATGTTGGTGAACTAGGAGTGGACCCATGTGTTGGATTTTGTTGGCGTAAAGGAACCATTGAATGCATATGTAAGTCTGAAATTATGTCCTTATGTACATGATGGGGATGTTGGTGGCAGTGTGTCTCAGGTCCTTGGCCTTCTAAACTATGACCGGGTTCCCCATATAACACATCAAAAGCGTCTTGTATTGGCCTATGTGTTGGAAATGTTGGGCCTGATGATGTTGTTCACACTGGGTTCCTAGGATTCTGTTGGACATATGCAGCACATGATTAGAGGCCTGATCTAGGGATGGGCGAATCTACTCGCTAGGACTCGTTACTCTGCGAGTAGTAAGGGACTGGCAGGACTCGGTACTCTGCGAGTTTCCCAGCGATTACTCGCACAGTAACGAGTCCAATGCAAATCAATGGCAATCCTAGTTTTGTCAGAGACTCTGACAAGACTAGGATTGCCATTGACTTGCATTGGACTCGTTACTGTGCAAGTAATCGCAGGGAAACTCGCACAGTAAGGAGTCCAGCCATCTTCTCTGTGACTGCTCTCAGCCTGCAGGCTGCCGCAGCTCCAGGGTCCTAGAGCCCGCCTGCTCTCCCTGTGCACAGAGATGATGTAGCAGAGCTGAGATTGTTCTCAGTCTGCTCATTCCCTGTGCATAGACATCTATATTTATGCACAGGGGATGTAGCAGAGAGGACAGCGCGTTTTGGACTACGTCGGACGGAAGAGGATTTTTTTAATTAAAGATGGAGACCCTAATGGCTTTTTTTTTTTTATTTCTAATAAAGATTTTTCTCTGTGTTGTGTTTTTTTAACCCTTTATTGGAGATTCTTAGTGGCCGGGTCAAACCTGGCCTGACATTAAGAATCCCGGGCTTAATACCAGCTTGTATAACAAAGCTGGTATTAACCCCTTTATTACCCAGTGTGCCACCGTCACCAGGGCCGCTGGAAGAGCGGGGTTCAGCGCCAGAGGAAGGCGCTTCAATGAACGCGCCATCTTCTGGGGCGGCTGCGGGCTGCAATTTGCTGCAAATTGCAGCCCGCAGCCGCCCCAGAAGATGGCACGTTCATTGAAGTGCCATCCTCTGGCGCTGAACCCCGCTCTTCCAGCGGCCCTGGGTAATAAAGGGATTAATACCAGCTTTGTTATACAAGCTGGTATTAAGCCCGAGATTCTTAATGTCAGGCCAGGTTTGATCCGGCCACTAAGAATCTCCAATAAAGGGTTAAAAAAAACACAACACAGAGAAAATTTTTTATTAGAAATTTAAAAAAAGCCATTAGGGACTCCATCTTTAATTTAAAAAATCCTCTTCCGTCCGACATAGTCCAAAACGCGATGTCCTCTCTGCTACATCGCATGTGTAAATCGCACATTACTCGCTATTACTCGCTTCCCCATTCATTAACATTGGACTCGCTAGACTCGCAACGAGTAGCGAGTCCCGGGCTCGGACTCGCTAGAGTCAAGCGATTCCGAGTAGAACTCGCCCATCACTAGCCTGATCTCCTGCCAATGTAGTTTGGCTCACCATAGCTGTTGGCTGTGTAGCAACCCTGTGGGATGAATTCGGTGTGTGCAGTGTCTGGTCACATGATGTTCATGATGTCTGGATGTTACTTGTGTATGGCATGCATAAATGATTGTCTGCCGACGCTTGCCAGTGTTCAAGGAGATTGAACATTACCCTTGGATTATTTGGTGGCAGACATGCATCTATGACTATCTGTATGGCTGCCCTAGTCCTTTGTCTCACTGGCCATGGAATGTCACACAAGTGAGTGGTGAGGCTACGGGCAAATGCTTCGTGTATGAACATCATGGCTATGTTCCCTAATAGGTTCCTCACTTCATCACTTGGACCCACACAGTACTGAACAGGCCAAGGGGGACATGGGTTGCGGCACCATCCCAGTCGAACTAAGTCAACGGTCCATTGATAGTTGCGGTACTGCAACAGCTGCACTTTCTACATGTAAAGTCAAATCTGGTGGACATGAAAATGGTGATGATGTTGCAGATGCTGATCCGACATCTCTCTGCGACAGAGATGCCACACATCCATCCTCCAATGATTCAGCACCACGACTGCCGTGTGACTCATTCGCTGGAGCAGATTAACATTGGTGGTTACGGTGAGATCTATGTGGAGAAATGGCTTGCTCAGTCCACACAACAAATAAACAACTGCACACATGTTGAACACTTTTCATCAATAAAAATACATATGGTCTCAGGTCCAGTACTAAGGCAAGGAAATCTAGCCATTGAAAATAAATATATTGGCCTCTCCAGCTTGCCATGAAACCACTTGGGGGGCATTTGTTTTTTCCTGGCGACACTGGTCCCGACAACTACGCCATCTTTTTGTCACGAGATCAACTGCATTTGTAAAATATGAAAACACATAAGTGTTGAGCCTCAACAAAATACTACATGACAACACT
Source organism: Allobates femoralis (assembly GCA_033576535.1). Classification (NCBI taxonomy): domain Eukaryota; kingdom Metazoa; phylum Chordata; class Amphibia; order Anura; family Aromobatidae; genus Allobates; species Allobates femoralis. The sequence continues at coordinate 528,843,192 of JARQOC010000002.1, read as the reverse complement.
AACTATGTTACATTTCACAATGACGGCCGTAATATTTAACAACATTGAATTGGACATTACTCAAACTGCTGTCATAACAGGTGAAGAGCTATTTTGTAATGTCAATCCAGGCTGACTGTTTGTTTCTCCGGTTTGCATAGCCAGCATGTCTTGGGTCCTACAATTCTGGCATCTCCTGGACCAGTTCAATCAATCTCTCTACATTGATTACATTGATGTTATGGGCCATGGTCCTCAGATCTGCGGAGGTGTGATTGGTACACTTGATACAGCTTAGCACACAGCTACTACCTGGATGTGGTAGACATGCCTCATTTACAATATCCTTTCCTTATTTGCAATTGCTGCAGCTGCCTAAAAAATGCATGTGAGTCAATTGTCCATGTGCGGTCCATGTGCTTTCCAAACGTGATTTTGTCGGACCCATAGACTTGCATTGGTGAGTCTCGCGTGTGAATCGCATATTGTCTCAGCATGTTGCGATTTGTTTCTTGTCCGTTATCCAGATGAGAAAAAAAGCATCCGACACTCACAAAGGTGTATGTCCGACATAGAATAACATTGGTCCGACTGCAATACGATTAAATCACGCATTGCATTCGTCAGTGTTTCACGCCAGTGTGTCCGTACCCTAATTCTTAAAACTGGATAATTTATCAGGTTTCTTCTTTCATTCATGTTTCTCTCTGATGCATAAAATGTATTATGTTTCACCATGATAAACAGGAAAAACATGTAGACTAATTGCCTTCCTATACATTCTTCTGTTTAATATGCAATTAAGTGTCAGATTTTAAAGTTTGTTGAAGTATAGGCAGAAATAAACAAATAATTCAATTTGTTGAAAGTCTGGGAGTAAGCACCATTCAAGTCTCAAATTCCTTCTATAAATTAGGGATACTGCACCAAAGGAAATACTTGTAGTAAGAAAACAATATTCTATAAACAACATAATTTCTTTTATTTTGTAAAGCAACCTCAACTCTAACAATCATAATATATTATATCTTACTAAGGGAATTTTTAAAGAGCTATAGCTTAAATTCATGGCATACTTTTGTTGTTCCAATTGTTGCTCTCAGGGAGACTGGAAGATCTCTGTTAGGCTTGTATAATTTATTGAATTTGTCTGGTCCCCACAGAGACCTCATATGTGAGTTGATTTTTGTTCCCTTTTCTTTCTAAATGCTATTGAATGCAAAATGGAATCATTCTCTTGCCATTCTAGTAATTATTGGAACAATCTATGTTTTAAGCTCATTTAGAAGTTCAAACCTTTTTCAAGATTTAAAGTCAATATTTCATTCCATGTACCGCTAATGCACGAGCTTGATAATACATATTGTAATTTTTATGGATAAAATATTAACATTTAACATCAGCCAGAAAATATCGGTCTCCTGGATACTAAAATGTGTTTTTGTAACTTTGAAATATCAACTAATTGAATAATTTTAAAATCAAATAATGTTATTTATGTTAAAATTCATATTGAAAATTCAGTCTTTTAGTGCTTTCTACTTTATATTTATTTAATGATCAAATTACTTTTTATGTAACTAGTAGCTAGTTTATTCAAGCCAGTAGAATACTTAAAGTAATTGTTCATTTGTTGATTATGCTTATATTCAATCATACAGAAATATTACAATGATTCTTTTTAAATAGAAAAATATTATTAATCTGAGAGTCCTCAGTGGTTGATACCTTTTAATGGTTATCTGAAAAGATGGTAAGCATAGCAAGCTTTCGGGACACTATGGCCCCTTTATCAGGCTGATAATGACACAAATTCTGAAGACAAATACATATATACATAAGCTAAAAAAAAAAAAAAGCAGCACTGAAATCAGCTTTCTGGACACCATCATTAAGCTACAGAACAATGAAATAGAGAAATCCCTGTATCGGAAACCAATTGACCATCCAACATATCTCCGATCTGACAGTTTTAATCCAAAGCACATAAAAAACTAATGTGTACAGCCAGGCCATCAGATACAATCAGATATATTCCAACCCTACAGATAGAGACAATCACCTTGAGGACCTCAGAAAGACCTGCAACCATTCTTACAAAAGATGCTTGACTAAAATCAATATTTCCGGATCCCCCACTTTTGTGTATTAGACAACCTCCGAATCTAAAAAACATCATTCTCAGAAGCGCCCTGTCCTCTCCAACAGCAACAGGAACATTTCCCTGCAACCAGAACAGGTGCAAAACCTGTCCCTCTATAATGACAACAAACAAGATGAAGATTTCTGGAACAGAAGGTAACTTCAGTTGCATCCCAAGCAATGTGGTGTATTTAATTATATGTACCAAATGTCCAACAGGTGGCATGTATGTAGGGGAGACCGGACAAAAATTCAGAACAAGAATGAATTCTCAACACCACACAATAAAAGAAATGCATATGGATCTACCTGTAACAAAGCATTTTTTCCAGCCCTGACCACAGTGAAACCGATATTAGTCTGTTTATTTTAATAAGCAAATTCAAATCTCAGAAAGAGAGAAGAATTTAAGAATACAAATTGATAACGATTTTTGACACATTCAAAACAGGATTAAATGTCTCACATGGATTCATGCGTTTTTATATAAAATGATTGGGCGTTTGGGGATATCACATCTTCGAACAGACTCCATTTAGAGGACAATGAACTTCTAACACTTCTTGTGTAAACTGTCTTGCACCAATTTATGGCTTTCTGTTCTCGCAGGGGAATCTTCAGGTCTCCACAGGCCACTGATGATAGAACAATAATACAATCGGTTCCTTTTATTTTGGAATTCTGACTTTACCTTACCTTCCCAGCTCCTTTCCCCCTCCCTAGTCTGACTCTACTTTGTGTCACCTGTCGTATTTACTACATCATCTGGTCCTGCTTTTTTTTTTTGCTTATGTATGTATGTGTCTTCAGAATTTGTGTCATTATCAGCATGGTGAAGGGGCCGTAGTGTCCCGAAAGCTTGCTATGCTTACCATCTTTTCAGTTAGCCATTAAAAGGTATCAACCACTGAGGACTCTCAGATTTTAATATTTTTCTATCTACTGGCAAACACGGTATAAACATTCTTTACCTCATCTCTTTAAATAGTTATTTTGGCCTTAGCATGCGTTGTAGTAATTATTTAAAGGGGTGCTCCAAATCAAATATTTATTTTATTCATAAATGACTATCAATTTATTGTAATATTCTAATCTTTTTTCCAATACACTTTGTTTAAAAATTCACTACTATTTCCTCACTATGTAGAAATCATATATATAATTTTGATGATTTCTACTTTGTTGATGAGACCCCAAAAGCATAAAAAATTTATGTTATGATTTCTACTTTGTTAATGAGACCCCAAAAGCATCACAAATGTATGTGATATTTCCTCACTATGCTATCAAACTGCTTTTTTTTCCTACCAACTTCTTATTTGATGATGTTTCATTTGATGACAAGATATCATCAGAGGACAGAAGCTGTGGTCACTGTTGTAGTATCTGCCTTCTCCCTGAAATAAAGCATCATCAATGACATCTGTTTCGTAGGCTCAGCTAGTCCCAAGCCTACTAAGCATGACTCATTTATCAATTCTGACGTATGCTCAGTTGCAAGGCCCTGCTTATTGTGTAAACACTATCATGGAGGGGGCTGGTCTCTTCTTGTCGAATTTTCTCTTTGCAATGTGCACTAACAGTGATCTCCCTTATCAGCTCATTACTCCTCATCAAAGCTGCTGAGAGAGCGCAACGTCACTATGCATTGAGCAGTGAGCAGAGCGCTTCTACATAGCATACGTAGTATTTGACAGCAATCACATGTCTGTAGAGCAGGGCCTAGCCCATCCTCTGAAGCGGACTTCACTTCGTTTCAGGGTGGGGAAAGAGGCTATGGCCGTGACTGCAACTTCTGCTTTCTGATCAAATCTCACTTCAGTATCCCAGCATGCACTCAGGATTCTCAAACAAAGCTTTAGCATACAGGAAGTTAAAATATAAAAAAAATTAAAGAAATTATATAGTGGGGTGAGTGAATGATAGGGAAGTTTTAATTAAAGTGTATAGGAAACTATTAGATTATTATAATAAAAAGATTTATGAATAAAATGGAAATTTGTTTTGGACCACACCTTTAAGCTGTTTTCTCAGTAGCCAAATGTCAAAATTCCTGCTAATACTTGAAGTTTAAAGGGGTCTTGTCACCTCTAGAACGCCTCCTAAGCTGCCAAAACATGTCCCTGCAGCATATTATCACTAATCTCACACTCCTTTTGTCTCCAAAAGCATCCTGATATACAGATATTCGGATGGCAGCTGTCCGCCCTAATATGCATTGTTGTCAAAGGTGCCCTGTAAAATTACCATCATTGCCCACTGAGGGTATATGTTTGCAGCCAGTCAGGACCAAAGGACCCTCACCCAACAATGCATATTATTGCTTTTTTGCTCTGTCTTGGTTTCACATGTATTTTCCAGTTGATTTTGATACATTATCTGATGTATGATGACTAGCCTGCTGTCTTCTAAGATGTATATGAATTTGTAGGGGTTTACCCACCTGTTTAATTCAGATACAGGCCTGTCTATCAGTGCTATTGATTATATGTCTGCTCTGGAAATAGATTATTTTTTTTTTTTGTGATTCCACTGATCAATATGTCATTTAGTGCATCCTTTTCATTGCAGCCATCTTGATGTTAGCAGCCTGTCTGCTATTTAATTGTTTTAAATGTTTGTCATTGCACATGTGTGTACTTGTTTTTCTATGGATAATAAAATTATTGAGATATAATAATTGGCTGATCCCGGTCCATTCTACACGCTATTTTTCCTTCCCTTGCATTGATATATAAGCGTGGGATTTGGTGATCCTTCTGTGCCGTACCTACCTACATGTCTATAATTTTGAAGTTATTCTACCCGTTCTCCAACAACCTGAGAGGAAGAGATCCAGAAATGGAGCAGAATTCGTATGTATTTCCATGGTGAATTTTGGATTGAAATCATTACCGGAAAACCATTCAAGCAGCAAAAGGGGGTTCGGTACGGGAGACACCATAGACGGCACGGCCCAAATAAGGATCATGTCGTCTATATATCGCCCGTACCATCAATGTAATCCTTCCAAGAGTTACTCTCAGTAAAAATGAACTTCTCCTCCCATCACTGCATATACAGGATAGCCAATGAAGGCGAGAATTTTACCCCCATCGGACATCCGCATAGTTGGATAAAACAATCACCACTGAAAATAAAATAATTATTTGCCAATAAAAACCGCAAACTCATGACAAGAAATTCCTTTACAGCCGGATCAAATACCTCTGTACTCATTAGGGTTTGTTCTATTGCCCATATTGATTTTTCGTGGGTATTGAGGAATACAGCTGCACAACATCGCATGTAACCCAATTAGAATCATTGGTCCAGGTCAGTTGATCTAATGCCTGCAAGAGGTGTTTAGTGTCCCTAATTCTGCCAGGCATGCCCTCCACCAAGACCTGCAGCCTTCCGTCCACTGATTCAGAGAGCCTTTCCTGCAGGGATCCAATCCCTGCAACAATTGGCCTCAGAAGTGGGGAAAGGAAGCTTTATGGGTCTTGGGAGGGCATGGAAGACAGGGACAACTAGTTTCTCCACATACAGATAATCTTTTTCCTTTTCAGAAATAGCACCCATAGCAAGACCCTCCTCCAAATGTTTTTTCAATTGTACCGCTAGGCTGGGATCACAGGATAAGGGGCAATACGTGGCGGCATCCGATAACAGGTCCAATATCTGTCTGTTATATAAGCCTGAATCAAGTACCACCAAGGAGCCCCCCTTATCAGATGATCTCACCACTATGTTGGAATTATTATGTAGATCTACCAAGGCTTGCCTCACCTCTCTTGATAAGTTGTAACATGTCATACCATCTTTTCTACTCAACAAGTCACATAAGTCCCTCTCAACCGCCCCCTGAAAGGCTTCCATTACCGGAACCCTGGAGGCAAAGGGATAATAATAGGTGTTAGACAAGATGCTGAGAGTAACCCTTGGAAGAATTACATTCGATGGTATGGGAGATACATAGACGACATGATCCTTATTTGGGCCGTAACTTCAAAATTATATCGCAAGTCAGTGACAGGGAACTCTATTTTGCGGGCGGACAGCTGCCATCCAAAATATACAATCAAAAATCTCCCATTGGGGGAGTTTGTGCGTGCTAAACGTAACTGTACCAATAAAAATGATTTTGAGATAGAAGCTACAGTAATGTCAAGGAAGTTAAAACACAGGGGTTATGGAAATTGGATGGTTGCTAGAGCAAAGAACCTAGTGAAAAATAAGAGTAGGGATCTCCTACTAAAAGACAAGAAACCAATACAAAGAGATAAAACTTTGGTTTCTGTGTTCTCTACTCTAATCACTTCAATGACATTAAGAGAATCTTAAACAAGATTATACCCATGTTATATCAGGATGAGGCTTTAAACTATTTTGAAATCGGGTTGGAAAGTTGTCCCTAGGAAAGGTAGGGGTATAGCGAGTGCAATATCACCAAGTGTTTTTTCAGATCGTTCAATCTCCACCCCCACATGGTTAAAACACAAGGGAATGTATAGGTGCGGAGGTAATAAATGTGGATTGTGCAGATATGTTGATTCCGGTCCTGATTTTGGAATCTGTTTACTAATGAAACATACAAAATAAAAAACTACATAAATTGCAATTCCATGAATGTGTTTTAGCTAGTTACATGTGTGGCTTGCAATAAATATTATGTCTGTTCTACAACAAGAACTCTTAAGATAAGGATATCAGAAAACCTCTCTGCGGCTAATCCGCATTCTAAAACAATTAGAGCAGGGATGTCGGGTTTGTCCCGACATTTTAGGAATATACATGCAGGCGATCTGAAAACCTTGCGGATAAAAGGTATAGAGAGGGTGTTTCGATCATATCGCGGCGGAAATTGGGAACATAAGCTGCATGACAGAGAGAATCTATGGATCTTACGGTTGAAAGCATGTGTCCCTAAAGGTTTAAACAACAGAAACGACCACTTCTTTTTCTATTGAAAAATGTTTATGTTATTAACTTGCAGGTAAAATTTTGTGATGGTTTTCTGATAAATAATTTGAATCAGTGTTGGTACAGGGGAGATGGCTATATTAGGGGTATTTCTGGTCTATACCATACGGATCGCTGTCCCCATTGGAAATAATTCATGTGTAAGATTGCTATCCTCATTGGGAACATTTCATATGAATCGTAGATTGCCATCCCCATTGGGAATAATTTGTGTGCATATATCTGGTGTAAATATGTTATAGCGGTTTAAGTAAGCTACGGAATAGTTTGCATTAATTCATATGTGGTTTGTTATAAATCATGAAGATCGCTGTCCCCATTGGGAACAATTCTTATGAATTATGTAGATCGCTATCCCCATTGGGAACAATTTATATGAATCATACAGATCGCCATCCCCATTGGGAACAATTCATATACATAGACCTAAATGTAAAAGTGTTGGAAAAGTGCAGGGAAGTTATGGCACAGTTCACAATTATTTGCATGTGGCTTGTTATAAACAATGTAATGTCATGTTGGTTCTAGTTGGAATTAACATAAATGTATAGTATATTATATAACACATAGAATTGTACATTAATCTGTCTAAATTTACACTGCTGTAGTTTTTGATATATTGAAATCATTCTATGAGTGTCTTGCCAGACAGACAAAGAGTTAATGTTTTCTGAAGAACTAATTTGTATGGATCACAGGTGATGTTTTGTTGGTTTTAATTGTATATAATGCTTGCGTTGTTTATATGGATGTACTACCGATTAAGGAGTTCGCTCCGAAACACGTCAGTGTTTATCTCCCCCTCAGGGGTCATCTGTGATGATTTTAATATTGGATTAAAGAATTAAACCCATTTTTGGGCAATACCGAATCTCTTCATTTATTATATGATCTTAAGTTAGGACCGGGCAGGGGGAGTAGCTCCAGGTAGCGGGGAGGGGGCATCAAGGAGCGGGGAGCGCAGCACAGAGCAGGAAAGCTGGCGGTGAAGTCTTCTCACTGCCGCCGGCTTCCCCGCCCTGGTACCTTCGCTCCCAGCTCCCTGGTATTGCGCTCCCCGCCCAGTCGTAACTCAGGATCGGGTTGGGAGGTGGTAGGGGAGTGGAGGATCAGGATGGGAGGCTGCGGGGGGCAGAGGATGGGGCTGAATGATTGTTTAAAAGCCGGCGGCTTTTTACCGCCTGCTTTTAAATAAACATGCCCCCATTTCAGCCTTTTCCTCTGCCCACAGACCAATTTATAGGGTTTTTTTGTGAACAAACTGTTATCGAACATAACCTCGAACTGCCGAATTTGAAGCTAATTGTTCGCATTCCTCGAATGACTCGAACGCCGCCCAAAACAGCTCGAATTTGAGAATGGCGAACATTTCGAATCGAACATCATTCATCTCTAGTCCTATGTGCTTGGTGGATGCATATTGGATCCATGTTGTGTTTCGGTTTAGCATCACACAGATGCTAAACAGATTAAAAGGTTGGTCCAAAAGCAAAAGTAAATTTAATTTTACATTCCTATTTGACACTAAATTACAAGCTATTTTCTAATATAACTACATTAAATAATCTCTATGTTACTTAACTACACTATCTGTAATTTAATTTTTTCTATTTCCTGTTTGATGAGAATTCGTTAGAGAATTCCAGGGCATGCTGAGATACTCAAATGAAGTATCATCGGGACAGAGTCTATGGCAGTGACCGCAACCTCTGCCCCATCTCTGAGACAAACAATTATTATTACACTAATTTCCGGGGGTGGTCTGTTCCTCTGTGTCCTTCAGAAATAATCATAGACCAGTTTGTGTAACTGCATGCAGAAGACCAGCACTACCCTTACTTGTGTCATCATTGGTCTAATACATGCCTGAAATAGACATCGCTCTGTCATTATTACTGTTCGGTGCCAATAACAGAGCTTAGTTGTGCATTTTGAAGATTGCACAGTGCAAGGAGAGAAAGACACAGCAGTAACAGAGCAGGGAGGAACACAGGATCAGTCCATTCCTTTTAAACAGCATCATAAAAACACTGTTTCAGGGAGGGGGCAAAGGCTGCAGTCAATCGTCTCAGTATCCCCGCAAGCACTGGTATACTCAAATGAATCATATTTAGACAGGGTATAGAAAAATGTTGACTAGCAGTTAGATAGTGTATTTATGGAATAGTAGGGCATTTTTTAATACAGCTACATTAGAAAATACCTTAGATCATGGTATTAAATAGATAGAATGATGTAAAATGAAATTTAAGATCCAAAGAATGGGAATGCAAAGTTAACACTGAATTGTTTGTCAAGTTCCTCAAATAAGTTTAAATCAAATTTTGCAGCTGACTATCCTTGTAAAAAAGACACTGTCATTAGAGAATACTGTTGCAATAAATGGGCTTATTTGGTAACAAACCATAGGTAGATAGTACACATCATAGTTACATGCACATGAATGCCAGCCAGTAAATAAGTTTTCCAAGCATAACAGTGGCCAGAGTATAGCCCTGCCTCTATCAGTTTGTCTCTTTCCCATAGGGGTTTTATGTGCTATTTTTAAACAGGTCAGCAACACTATGGTCTTACTATTCATGAACCTTTGGGGATAGATAGGAGTCAGCACATACACTCTGCCACTATGAAGTCCATATGCAGCAAGATGCCTAGCCCTGTGCTAACACACCTTACAATCATAGCCAATGCTATATATTTTTCAGAAATGTATGCTGTCTCAGCCATTTTGTGAGATCAGATCTGACATTCTACCTTTACCTCCCCTGTTACATCATGCCACATGAGCCCTGGTCAAACATAACCCTGTGAACAGTTTAAGTTTCAGGCTACAAAATAAGTCTAAAATATCCATGTGGTATTAAGCAATCACGAAACACCTATTTAGCACAAAAAGAAAATGTGTTAAGTAGTGCAGTGCACTGTGGAGATTTCATTGCTGAATTTTATGAAAAATGTGTGCATTAAAACTATTTTTCCGCCTGTGTCAAATATTGCTGAAATATGTAAGGCACAGTTTGTAGACCCCAAGTTTCTTACCGACTTTGGGGACTTGGGTTAGGGTCAGTCCATTTTTATTCCTTTTACAAACCTGTTTCCATTTTTGGAAATGGCCATGTTTGCTTTTAAAAAATGCTATGCGTTAACGCATGGTTCCTATATGTACCATGTGTTAATGAATGCATTTCCCATAGGGCCCCATGTTAAAAAAATGCTACCATACGTTTTTTTACTGCACCCAAAAATGCTGCTAGCAGTGTTTTTGGATGCAGTTTCAAAAATGCATAGCTTTTTTTAATGCAGCTTTGACATTGCGTTTTTTGCATTGAGCCTATGGATCCGTTAACGAATGCGTTTTTCACAAAATTCTAAGAAAAACTGATGCTTTTAACGGATCCAGGGCTCAAGTGTAACCCTAGCCTAACTGTTCACTTGCAGCCTACTGTAATATGAAACAATTTATATTAGGTGGCAGAGATATCTTCACTTATTTCACTTCTCAATGTTTTTAATATCATGCCTGATCAATGCCAGTACCATGTCTCTTTCTCTCTTGCTCTATCTATATTGTCATAGTGCATGGTAAAAGCAAATGTTTTTTAAACAAAACAAAATTAACGGTTGAATACCATGTATGCATTTAACATGGCAAATAAATTAACTAAAAATTTTAACATGCACTTAATTTCAAGTCATGAACCACTAGATGGCTCCATGGGTGCATCTGTGCAAAATACAGATCTGGACTGACATCAGCCTTCTGATTAGGTTTCCGCTAAAAGTACAAAGGATAACATTATGGCAAAACAAAAATAAAACAACTGGATACTATGGAAGAAAACAATATTGGCAAGATTTTAAGTATAAAAGGGATTTTCATATATCAAATATTTATCATAAAATAAAAGAACTTTCATAACGTACATGCACTAAAAGTTGGGATTGACTGGTGACACCTACATGTAAAGGTGTTAGCTGGAAAATACATAATAAAATAAGATAAACTGCTGCACACGGATCACTCAAAAGAAAATGAATCTAGCATACCGGCCATAGCAGTGAATGGCAAGACAAATAAGTAAAGCTAATTCAAATGTGTATGGGAAAAAAACATAACAAAAACTGCTCAAGAATACAAAAACATAGAGAAATTTAGCTAATTCATTGGCCAATTCATGAGAGCCCGATAAACATCGTGAAAGTGTTCTCTTTATATCGGGTCCCTAACCTTGTGCCTCTGCTTGTGATTTGAAACTGCATCTATGGGTGTATATATGCCTCTGAGTGCAATTAAAACCTACATATATGGATGTGATTAGGAACCTGGCTACAACAAGATGGTGGATTTAACATGCCTATTGGGTGGGGAGGGTGCTCGGTCAAAAAATATTGTAACTCTAAAAGTTGAGACACCTATGTGTAAAGGTTCTAGCTGGAAAAAAAACATTATAAAATAAGATAGACCACTGCACACTGAACACTAAGAATTAAATGAATCTATCATACTGGCTATAGCAATGTATGGGATGGCAAATAAGTAAAGCTAATTCAAATGTGTGTGGGGAAAAAAGCATAGCAAAAACTGCTCAAGAATACAAAAAATAGAGAAACTTGGTTGATGCATTGGCTAATTCATGAGAGCCCGATAACCAGTGTCAAGGTGTTCTCTTTATATCGGGTTCCTTTTTGACTGCGCACCCTTCACCTGCAGCCTTCCCCATAGCCATGTTAAGTCCGCCATCTTGATGTAGCCAGGTTCCTAATCACACCCATAAATGCAGATTTTAATTGTACTCAGAGGCATAAATACACCCATAGATGCAGTTTCAAATCACAACCAGAGGCATAAGGTTAGGGACCCGATATAAAGAGAACATCTTGATGTTGGTTATCGGGCTCTCGTGAATAGGCCAATACATCAGCTAAGTTTCTCTATTTTTCTGTAGTCTTGAACAGGTTTGCTATGCTTTTTCCCCATACACATTTCAATTAGCTTTACTTATTTGTCTTGCAATTCATTGCTATTGCAAGTATGCTAGATTCATTTTCTTTTTAGTGTTCATAATGTACATACAGTCTGATCTGTGGACAGCATAGCACAGAGTGAAAGCTGACCAGCTTGATATATTGGTTTCCTGTAAGGATTTCCATATTACTTGCATTTTATTAATTTAAGTCCCAAGCGTCTATACATACTATATATAAGCCCATTGGGTGATCCTGCTCATAAGTTAACAGCCATTTCTGCATGCAGAGTTGTTTTGGAATTTCTGATAGCTTCAAGCTTATTGGACAATGAGTCAACATTAGGCTGTGTTCACACAACCGTACTTTGTTCATCTGAGAAATATTGTCTAATTATGTTAATCAGACACTGATCAGATTTTTAATAAATTCTGCTCATAGTGTGTTCCAGTTTTCTTAGAGGTGGAAAATAAAAAAGAAAGATTCTTCATCTTCTCCGTTATGTCAGTCAGTGAAAATCAGACCGACCTCGGATTTCATCAGAATATAATTTAACTATTTTCCATGGACTCATTGACTTGAATAGTCAAGTACCAACTGATTCTCAAAGGAAAATCATCAGTGCTGTAATTTTTTTCCTTGGACTGCTTGTTCCGAGGAAAAGTCATTACATTCGTCCAAGTGTGATCCGATTTTTTGACAGATAGCACTATAGCGCTCAGATAAAAATTATGGTGATCTGAATGACACATTACAGTGAGCAGGCATTACATAAAATTTTCAAAAAGATAATTGATACTCCAAACTACATCTTTCTTCTTTAGTACCAATAAGGCTAGGGCCACACTTAGCCCAGCACTTACGTTAACTGGATCCAGTAACTGCAGAGGGAAGTGTGCAGGAACGCACACCGTTAATGTTAGGGGCTGCCTGTGAACACTGCTCCATGATAACCCGCTGTTTACCATGGATGCAGCCACACAGGAAGCCCCAGGAACTGCACGTTTGCTGGGAGCACAGGAAAACATTATCAGCAACATTTTCCTGTGCGCCCAGCAAAAGCGCACTTCCAGGGGCTTCCTTTTTGGCTGCATCCATGGTAAAAAGTGGGTTACCATAGAGCAGTGTTCACAGGCATCCCCCGATGTTAATAGTGTGTGTTCCTGCACACTTCCCTCTGCAGTTACTGGATTCAGTTAACGTAAGTGCTGGGCTAAGTGTGACGCTAGCCTAATAGACAGGAAAAAGGCTTAGACCCAAGCTCCAAATGCAGCAACCAAAATTTCACATTGCACATTGGGCTTTTTGCTTCTGACATAAACATGTCCACAGAGTACAAAACTTGCAATGCTGCGTTTGGCTGTGTTTTTCTTACTAAGTTAAAAACCAGTACACCTGAAATACGTCTAAAAACAGCACTTAGGGTGCTTTCACACTGGTGGTTTTGCTCGGCTCCGGCGGCACTTGCAGCACACTTGTGGCAAGCCCCATGTATTATCTATGGAATTTGTGGTAAGTGTGCGGCAGACGTGACAAGTGCGGTTTCGGCACTTGCGGCAGATGCGGCCGTGAAAAAAACTGCCACTGACCGCGTTTTTTTTTCGCTGCTGCATCTGCTGCAACCGCACTTGCCGCGTCTGCCGCATACTTACCGCAAGCCCCATAGATAATGCATGGGGTTAGCCGCAAGTGCGTTGCAAGTGCAGCCGTTAGGCGGAAAATGCGGTAGATGCGGTTTTTTGACCGGCTCTGTCGCATTTTTTCAAAGCTGCCAGTGTTAAAGCACCCTTAGCCAGTTTTACCGTTAGGAATAAACCCTCAAAGAAAAACTGCATAACCAACTGAAATGTTATGTATGTTAACTAACTTAATGTGATTTTCAACTATACAAAACTGATCTGTTGATGTAGATGGAATATGCTGCTGAACTCAGTTATTGGCTGCAGTGGTGATGTGCTCTTCAGTAGTTTATTCATCATCAATGCAGTTATAACAGAGAGAAGAGCAGAAGCAGTGAGACAGACTCATGGAGGATTAATACCACTGTGTCTGTTATTTTACATTTGTAGACCATTCTGTGAATGTAGAAACTCCTTTAGATTCAGATATATTATTCAAATATTCAAATATTTTGAAATTCAATTTTTTATACTCTTTAACAGTGACATAATATGGTCCTAATACAATTTGCTTTGACTCTTTTGTACCAAAGTTCATAAAGAGCACAAATACATTGATTGTGGAATCAGCAATTTGAGTGGTGTCTTACATATATAGTGTCTTTCATTTCTGCCACTTAAACTCTATGCACAATTTTTTCACCTGTACACTTTAGTAGAAGTTATTATAATTTCTGCACTTTACAGAATTGCATAAGTGAACAGCAGTCCACTAAACCACTGCATGACCAGCTCTACCCTCTCCTACTGTATCCTCACCCATCCCTTGTAGACTATGAGCCCTCGCTGGCAGGGTCCTCTCTCCTTTTGTACCTGTGTGTGCCTTGTATTGTTCTAGAATATTGTACTTGTCTATGTATGCCCCATTTCACATGTAAAGCTCATGCTATAATAAATAATAATAATAAAATTGCAGATTTTATGTAGTGTAGTGTAGTGATATAGTGATTTTTTTACGCCCTTTACAACCACATAAGTATTCAATATGTTGCACAGACATAGAATTGAAATGCAGATTGGCTTTTGTCTGTGACACTGAGACTCGTCTGCTAGATGTAAATGAACTTGTCATCTACATGTGCCTTAATCCAGAAATTTTTTTTGAAATAGCCAAAAGTAATCTTTGATTATTTCTGGTTGTAAATTAAGAAATGTTAACTACCTAGATCTATGCTGACATAGAAGATTCTGTTTTAATATACAATTGTCTTAAATGGGATGGTTACAGATTTGCGGCCAGTGGAGTAACTATATAGACCGATGTGCATAAAAAAAAAGTTAAATAATAGAGCTTCCTAAGCAAATTCTGTACAATGGAATCAGTTTTATCATTTTAAACATGAGATAGGCTAGGGTCACACTGCCTTCTGAGCACCTTTTAACGGTGCTGCACTAAACACTTAGCATAGCGTTAATGCTATGTGCTTCAGCAGAACGCTGTACTATAGCAACCCTTCATTTACCTTAGTAGCGGCCGCACACAGAGCTGCTGGAGAGCACAGGAAACACTGCATGTTGGCAAAGTAAATAAAGCGTTGCTATGGGGTAGCGTTCTGCTGAAGCACATAGCGTTAACGCTATGCTCTTCAGCAGAAAATTTCTAAGTGTTTAGTTCAGCACTGTTAAAAGGTGCTCAGAAAGCAGTGTGACCCTAGCCATAGACAACATTAACAATGAAGTACTAGAAAGTGATATAGCAAGGCGCCATGTACTTAGAGTGAACAGTGAATGGGGTCATCGATGGTCAGAATGAGAGAAACCAAATCTAATTTCTGGTGTCAGCATTACCCTACCAGCTAGTGCCTATGGGTATACTTATAGGAAAGCTTTATTACACAAGTCAATACAACTTTAATATCATAGATTTCTTTTCAATCTTTTCAATGATTGGATTGAAATGTTCTGAGAGTGTATTTGTCCTTTGTCACATTGATGTCATAGTCTTCTTCAGAATTGAGTATGTAGCGCTCTAGCCAGCAGGACCCATCTCTAGGGTACAGGTAGAGAAGCATCCTCATGTGCCCCGCATACATACTTACCCGGTCCGTGCTCCCGCGATGTCCCCTCTGGCTGTGGTGGCTTCCCAGCTTCTCTCCTCCACCTCCTCACTTCCAGTTTGCGGGGAACAAGTATAGGGCGTGCGCAGCTTTCAAAAGATTTGAAGGGCCAGTAGACCCATTTTTGTAATAATCTCTCAGCCAATCGCTGAGATGTCTGTGTATATTTAAGGCCCTCACTTTCCTTGGGAGGTGCCTGGGCAACATTTTTCATTGCTTAGTAGCCAGCTTCAGGTCCCTGGCCAGCGTAATTGTTTGTCTTGTCAGATTTCGAATGCCCCTTGTCTCTTGTTTCTTGTGCATGACTCCGGTCTGCCTGTCATCCACCCGCAGTTTCTGACAGCTCCCTCTGACCATCTTGGCTAATTCTTGGATTCCTCCAGCAGCTCCAGGTTTCTTCACTGGTCCCCTTCACTGGACCCATTGCTTCCTTCCATCCAATATCACTGGTTCCCTTGGGTCTGACCCTCTGGTCCTTTGCTGGTCCATTTGAGCCTGCATGGCTGTGCCAGGACAATCCCTGTATAAGGTCTGCTCTTTGATACTCCCTCTGGGGAATTTGTTGTTTCGGCCCAGAGGACTTCCCTTGTCTTTGTAATCTAATAAATCCTTCTCATTTATCTGACTTCCTTGTCCAGCTAGTTTCTGGTTTCAGCTTCCACAGTATTATCTATGGTCAAATGGGTTTACTAATCTTGCTCTATCTGCCCTGGCATGATAGCAGCCTTATAGGAAGTGGCAGGGTATTTAGTACTTTAGTTTCTTATCTTGTCTTGGCATATGTCTTATCTTAGTAGCATTGAGTTCTTGAAAAATAAAGTTATTTTTCTAAGGCTGCTTTCACATTGCAATTTTTTCCTGTCCGTCGGAATCCTATTTTTTCCAGGACCCCACAGACAGGAACGGACAGAAACGGATTGGAGGACACTTATGTGTCTGATCCTATTTTATGACAGATACGATTTTAGTATCTTTGAAGCCGGAAAAAACAGACAGTCTGTTTTACAAAGGACAGCCACGGATTGCAAAAAATCGCAATGTGAAAGCAGCCTTAGCGTTCCTTGCGCCATCTTAGACTCATAGATGTTCGTGTAACAACTCATTATCTTCATTCAAAATATTGCTATTATATTATAAGAAATGTAAATAATAATGTCCAGATGATTTCCTTTGCAAGCATATTAATGAACATATTATGGTGCAAAACAACACATTTATGTGCATGTTTTGGATTTCTATGGCTGTTTAAAATACGATGAATAAAATATGTTTTCTTTTTGCCCCATTTACCACGTGTCCTACGACTTAACAGTTAAAAGGTGTGTGGTACATCTTGTAAGAAAATATTTATAGGCATGTTCCTAGAAAATAGGTACAAAATAGTCATCTACTTTAGAATCCAAAGTGTTTAGAAAAAGGTACTAGAACATTATGACTTTTCATAATTTTCTCAGGACATCAAAATACTAATATATATATAAAATATATTCTTTCATGGAGAGATGACCAACATATCAAACTATGCCCTAACCTTTATTTCCTCCCACCAAACAGATAAAAGGTACCAAGAGCTTAATATGATATCAAGGACATATTTGACTGCACCAAAAAAATTAAGGCAAGGGGAATACTAAAGAAATAAAAATAACAGACAGAAACCTATTGCACAATACACATGGCAGAGCATGAAATTATTAATAATAATAATCTTTATTTATATAGCGCCAACATACAGTATTCTGCAGAGCTTTATAATTCAGAGGTTCATACACAGTCATAAGTAACAGTTATAAAAAAAAACAATAATTGAAGTAAAGTAATGATGGCCCTGCACATAAAAGTTTACAATCTACAATGAAATGGGGGTGGCACAAATTACAAGTGCTTATTTACAACTAGAAATAGGCCCGATGCTATCGCATCGGGAGGGCGTCACTGCCACGCTGTGCTCTTTGTGGCCCCCCTGCGCTCCCTTTGACCACCCTGTGCTCTCTTTGCCTCTCTGCTCCGCCTTGTGTCTCTGCACCCTCTTCTCTCTGTCTTTTTCCCTGTGTCTCTGCCCCCCTTTTTTCTCTCTGCTGCCCATGTCTCTGCCCTCTCTTCCGTCTCTCTCTTTTCCCATGTTTCGGCTCCCCTTGAGTCATTCTGGTGACCCCTTGTGTCTCTGCCCCCCCTTCAGTCTTTCTGGTCTCCCCTGGTGTCTCTGCCCCCCTTCAATCTTTTTAGTCCCTCCTTATGTCTCTCTGCCTCTTTTCATCTCTGCTCCTCCCCCCCCCCCCTCATCTCTCTGCAACCCTTCAGTCTTTCTGGTCCCCCTTATGTCTCTCTGCCCCCCTTCGGTCTGTCTGCTGCCTCCTTTCGTGTCTCTGCTCCCCCTTCCTTGTCTATGCTCCCCCTTCCCTCTCTCTGCCCCCCCTTCAGCGTCTCTACTACTCCTTCAGTGTTTCTTGTCTCGCCTTCAGTCTTTCTGGTCCCCCTTGTTTCTCTGCCTCCTCCTTCAGTGTTTATGGCCCCCCTTATGTTTCTCTGCTCCCGTTTAGTACTTCTGGTGCCCCCCTTTTGTTTCTATGTCCCCCCTTCATCTCTCTGCCCCCCTTCATTGTTTCTAGTCCCCCTTATGTGTCTCTGCTCCCCTTCAGTATTTCTGCTCCCTCCTTTGTGTCTCATCCCCCACTTGCGTCTGTGGTCCTCCCCCCTTTTGTCTCAATATCCCCCCCTTCATCTCTATATCCCCCTTCATTGTTTCTAGTCCCCCTTATGTGTCTCTGCTCCCCTTCAATATTTCTGCTCCCTCCTTTGTGTCTCATCCCCCACTTGCGTCTGTGGTCCTCCCCCCTTTTGTCTCAATATTCCCCCCTTCATCTCTATGTCCCCCTTCCCTTCATCTCTCTGCCCCTTCAGTGTTTCTAGTCTCCATTATGTCTCTGAGCTCCCCTTTCTTCTCTGCTGCCCCCCTTTCGTGTCTCTCTGCCCCCCTTCAGTCTTTGTGGTCCCCCATATGCTTCTTTCTTTGCCCCCACTTCAGAGTCCCTGCCCCCTTTCAGTCTTATTGGTCACCCCTTATGTTTCTCTGCCCCCCCCTTCAGTGTTTTTGGTCGCCCTTGTTTCTTTGCCTCCCTCTTCAGTGTTTCTGATCCTCCTTATGTGTCTCTGCTGCTCTTGAGTATTTCTGTTCCCCCCCTTGATTTCTCTATCCCCCTTTCCTTTCTGCCCCCCCCCCCCTTTTATCTCTATGTTCCCCCTTCTTATGTTTCTGGACCCCTTCAGTATTTCTGGTCCCCCCTTATGTATTTCTGCCATCCCTTTCGAGTCTATGTTACCCCCTTCATCTCTCTGGCCCCCCTTCACTGTTTCTGGTCCCCCTTATGTCTGACTGGCCACTCCTTTCGTGTGTATGTTACCCCCTTCATCTCTCTGCCCCCTTCAATCTTTCTGGCCCCCCCTTATGTCTCTCTGCCCCCTTTCAGAGTCCCTGCCCCCCTTTAGTCATTCTGGTCACACCTTGTCTCTCTGGCCCTCCTTCTGTCTTTCTGGACCCCTCTATGTCTCTCTGCCCCACTTCCCTCTCTGCTCCCTCGCTTTCATCTTTCTGCACCCCCCTTCCATCTCTCTGCCCCCCTTGAGTGGTTCTGGTCCCCCCTTATGTCTCCCTGGCCTCCCCTTTCGTGTCTATGTTACCCCCTTTATCTCTCTGCCCCCTTGAGTGTTTCTGGTCCCCTGTTATGCCTCTCTGCCCCCCTTGATTCATTGTGGTCACCCCTTGTCTCTGTGCCCCCCCTCCTTCAGAATTTCTGGACCCCTTTATATCTGTCTGCTGCACTTCCCTCTCAGCTCACCCTCTTTAGTGTTTCTGCACCCCTCTTCTCTGTCTCCAGTTTTTGTGGTCCCCTCTTATGTGTCTCTGTTTCATCTTTAATGTTTCAGCTCCCCTTCTGCCTCTCTGCCTCCTCTTCTCTCCTTCCCAGCTGTGACAGCTCCATGTCATAGCTGGGAAGCAGTGTAGCGTAGAGGAGGCGGAGCTAGGTTGATGCACGGTCATGTGAATGATCACATGACTGTGACATCAGCAAAGGTCCTATCTGAAGAGGTAAGTTGTCGGGGGTCCGCGGCCGGCAAAGGAGACGCGGGGGTCTACTGTGGGGGGCATGCGGGCATCGGAGGGTGGGGGTGCGAGGGTGTACTGCGGGGTATGCGGGCGTGGGCGTCTATTGCAGGGGCGTGCGGGTGCTGGAGGGGAGGTGCGGGGGTGTGCGGACACGGGAGTGTATTGCAGGGGCATGCGGGTGCTGGAGGGGAGGTGCGGGGTTGTGCGGGCAGGAGATCCTGCAGCCAGCCGCCGACAGCCTGCGCCATGTTAGCATACCTATCAGGTGGGTGTGCTAATATGGCGGCGCTTCCGGGGCGGCGCAGTGCATCATATTATTATATAGGAACACTTGCCTAAGCCAGCTTCAGTCTGGTCCGGATCTGACGTCATTTCGAGCAGAAACGGACGGAAGTTGGCTTAGGCAATTATTATATTAGATGATGTTCCAGTCAATTTGAGGAAATGTGGAATAGATAAGAGCTGCAAGAGTGGCCACCAGCCATTCTTTGTAATGCTTTTGAGACTGGTGGAGTGAATAAGCTATGTCTAAACTAATGAGAATGATAGGCTGGAAGAGAGAAAAATATACAAATGAATATTTACAATATTTACAAATTCGCATTATATACAGCACATACTGTGTTTATGAACACATGTCAATAAAGTTAGCTGGTCTCAGGAATGTATTGTGCAACCATGTCTCTTCAACCGGGAGATTAAATGGGTCATCAAGTAAAGACAGGAATAGAGGGGCTGGAAAGTGTGAAATAGATTTGAGAGTGGTTATTGCTCCTGGTATTACCTGTTATTGGAAACACCCTGGTTTGAAGTACTGTCATCCTTAGATTATAATCCAACTGGTTGGTAGGCATGCTAATGCAACCTAAGATATAATGAAATATATGTTCAAATGTCTATATCACTTGTGGTGTACAAATAGAGACATTTGGGTAACATACCCCTGTAACCCGTTGTGGTCAAACACACTGTATCCTGTGTCCTCTATGTTAGCTGTATAATGGTCTATGCAAAGTGAATGAAGGAGCTAGGTAAGCATTATGTTGGTTATGTGCTGTATGTAAAGAGGCAAATTCCTAGTCACCGTAGTTGGAGTAGGATGTGATGATGTCATGGTGTTATACTCAGGTCTTACATGCCTGTTCTTTTTTGGAGTATTCTATGGTAATGATCTGATTAAAGCATTAGATGAAAGGTGGTAAATCGTACGCTGCCGTCTGTCCGTTGGTTCCAAGAACCTTTGTGGATCTCTGATGAAGTGGTCTGAAGTACCACGAAACGCGTAAGGATTAGACATTAAAGGTATTGCTTTTAACATCTTGTAATTCCTTGGATTTCTTGGAACCAACGGACAGACGGCAGCGCACAAATTAACACCTTTCATCCAATGCTTTTATCGGTTTCCCTTGGGCGAAGTGCTGCAAGCCAGCTTATGCTTCAATAGTTGTTGTGACTCTCACAACAACATAAGGTTAGTGCAACAGCACACAATACAACACCCGGGTTACACCCGGATAAGACCTTATGTGCGTTTTTCTACTTTTCTTCTAGTTTTCATGGTAATGATCTGGTAATTTGATCAAGAAATAGTTATTTATAGGCTGCATTCACACATTGCGTATTTTGCTACGCTTTTTTACGCGCGCTTTTCAAAATACGCAATGTGCCTTTTGTCTGCCAGCAAAGTGAATGTGAAATTCACTTTGCAGTGCAGACATTGCGCAAAAATACGCACTGCGTTTTCCGGGAGAAAGCGCAGCTCCGTAAACAATTGATATGTCAATTGTTTACGCAGCTGCTCCTGCGTATTCTCCCAGAGGGGAGGGAGAATCCTGCTTCCTCCTCCCCTCTGTGACAGCTGTGGCCGCCCATTAGATTTCACAGTGTATTAATATACACTGTGAAATCTAAATTAAACAAAAGCAAGTGAATGAAAAATAAAAAAGAATGAATACTTCACCTGTCCGACGCCTTTTCCCGGTGTCCGGTGCCTTTTCCCGCTGTCTGGTCTCCGGTTCTAAGTGAGAGGTGTACTGACAGGACCTGTGGTGATGTCAGAGGGGCGTTCCTGGGCCCTCGCGGTCATGTGATACATATCACATGACCGCGAACAGCCAATCAGCGCTGGGAACGCCCCGGGAATGCCCCCTTCTGACGTCACCACAGGTCCTGTCAGTACACCTCTCACTTACAACCGGAGACCGGACAGCGGGAGAAGGCACCGGACAGCGGGAGAAGGCGTCGGACAGGTGAAGTATTCATTCTTTTTTTATTTTACATACATTTGCCTCTGTTTAATTTAGATTTCACAGTGTATATTAATACACTGTGAAATCTAATGGGGCTGTCACAGAGGGGAGGAGGAAGCAGGATTTTTCCTCCCCTTTGTGACATCACTGCGCTTTCTGGAGTAAAGAAAGCGCAGTGTGTGAAAGCCCCTGCGTATTTTGTTACGCTTTTTTGCACGGCCGAAAAACGCGGCATAAAGCGCGCGCAAAAAAGCGCAGCAAAATACGCAAATGTGTGAACGCAGCCATACTGTGTAGTCAGTCATGCTGTGTTACTTATATTATTGCTGCGTTGTGCCTGCTCACATGCCCTTTGTTGTCAGCCAGCACATCAGTGCCTTGGTAGGTAATGGCCCATGTTGATGGTCGGCGCTATATTATATATCGGCGGCCGGTCATGTGACTAGAAATTACATCTGTTGCCAGCGCTTGCGCACATGGTATTTTCTGCGATGACTCGGTCCGGACTGGAAGTTATGTTGTGCTGTTGTTTACGGGTTTTCATGGTGGAGTAGTGCTGGTAACTCCTACTATGTGCAACGCTATGAGTGTGGGAAATGAGCGGGTACTGTTTCTATATTGTTAGTGCTGTGTCACAGCAGGTCAGATCATAGAGTGCTGGCCATAAGTATTGGGGGATGTATATAAAGAAAAGGATGAAAGAATAGAGCCATGTAACATGTGGATAGTCAGCAATATTTCACATGTGGTATACATGTTTATGAATAATGAAAACACAAACACATACATTCTAATATGGTGCAAGGAGACAACAGATCCCATGTACTTGAACCAATATAGTATATAGGGGATACTGTCTTCTTATTCTATTGTACTGTCTAGTGCACAATATAGACTTGTAATATACATAGTATACAATATAATAAGCATACTGAACAGAGTCATTCTATATCCTATGACATTTCTCGTTTGCGTTTAGGATTATAGTGGTTATGCATAATTGGCAATATAAGTCACCCTAGTGTTACACTTGAAAATAAAATATTACTATACGACCAAGTAGTAGTCCAAATGAAAAGAAAAGGTAAAAAGAAACTTAGAAAAAGAAGTTATTATGGTAGCCCCCCATTAACTATTACCATTATCTTACCATGGTAGATGAGAAGAGTAGAGTCCTCTATAACATATGTCAATTAAACTATGAGGAAGAACAAATTTACATTAGCAACTCAATTTTCCTGTTTAAACCCTTGTGGCTTAGAGTATCCAGAGTGTATATCCAGAATGCCTCACGCTGTTTCAGAAATTTAATGTGAATCCCTCCTCTCCGTGGTCTTGGCACCCTTTCCATCATTTGGAACCTCAGTTGTGCCACATTGTGTTTTGCTTCCTTAAAATGAGCTGAAAGCAGTGGCCATGTATTTTTGCATCTTATAGTCGATTTGTGGCTCGCAATCACATCTCTTATTGATTATTGGCAGCTGTTTTTCATGATTTCATTGTGTCTGTTTGATCCATTACCCTTTTTTTCATAGACTGTAGTTTTATGAACTTTTGATTAATTACCTAAAGTCCCACATTTAATTAATGGTTACATATTTAAGACTTTATATTTTTCTTGTATACCATGCTATGACTAAAAGCACTCAGATGTCAGAAAGGCATAAATTTTAACCATTGATCCCTGCAATTTTTAATCGTTATTTTCAATAAAACATTGTTTTTAATTGGAAGATTGTGCTGCAGAAACATTTCTTCTTTTTTTTTAAATATATATTTTCATTTTTGTTGCACTTGATTGTACTTCTGCTGGCCGGTTCCCAAGAGGTACTTATATAAATAAGCTATATAGTTCATCTGTGTTCATATAACGGCAACAGCTTGCAACAAGTTTCAAATCATTTGTGCTTTATATTTATTTGGGATTGATTGTTTTGCATATGTACAATTTAAAAGCCAAAATAATTTCTTGTTTTGATTCTCTTCTCTAAATATCCAAAATAGTCAAATATTTAATAAAAAAAAAAAAAGAAACATTGTTAAGACCCACACCACTAAGGCTAGGGTCAGACTTGCGTCTGGCCCTGAGCCTGCAGGATCTGGCAGAAACTTAGTTTCTGGCTGGAGTAGTACATAGCGTTACCAGCAGGTAACAATATGCGCCGTCGGTCTATTGATCTCTATGATAACCGGACGCTTACTGTAGGCGCCGACTCCACAGAGATCTCCAGGATATTCACTTTTGCAGATCATGCAGGAAAACGCTGCAAACAACGTTTCCTGTGCACTCTGAATAAGAGCATATCCTGTGGAGCTGGCGGCTGTGGTAAGCATCCGATTGCCATAAGGATCAATAGACAGGTTGCTCATAGCGTTACCTGCTGGTAACGCTATGCGCTACTTCGGCCAGAAACTAAGTTTCTGCCAGATCCTGCAGGCTCAGGGCCAGACGCAAGTCTGACCTTAACCTAAGAGAAGAGAGAAAACTTCATAAGGAGTATCAGAACTGCCCATGGTATAGAGGACCGGCTTGGAACTAGGTTGTATTAGTCTTAAGGCCCTGTTACATGCTGCAATGTCCCAGCAATCCAACTAATGATTGGGATTGCTGGCACATCCCTGTCTGATCGCTGGTGAGCTGTCACACAGGCAGACTCACCAGCGATCAGCGACCAGCGAGAATGCTGGTAACCAGGGTACACATCGGGTAACTAAGCAGAGCACTGCACTTTGTTACCCAATGTTTACCCTGGATATCATGTCCCAGCGTGTACTGTGCGGCGCTGGGAGGTCATTGATCGTTGGCCTCCCGTTGTCACACACGCCAATGCTGGCCCCCCAGCGAGAGTCCAACGATCAAAAAATGGTCCTTGTCATTTACCAACTATCAGCGATCAGCGAGTTGATCGCTGGTCGTTGGTACATGTCACACGCAGCTGCATCACTACGAGGTCACTGCAACGTCACAAAACCGGTGACGTTGCAACATTATCATTAGCGATATCGTTGCGTGTAACGGGGCCTTTTCTCTGCTTAGCAAATTTATGAAAAGGGGAGAAACCAAATTCTGCTCAAAATAACACAGAGGTATTGTGCTATGGGCATATACTTGGTAATCTTTGCTAATAGTTAACAACCACGAGGCAATTCATTCTAGCATACAATAAATGATTTTTCTAAAAATCTTCCATTTATTTCCAATGACAAAATTAATCTATTAACTCAGACGTTCCAGGACATATTACACTTTTCACATGGAGTTCAGACAAAGTCTTTCAGAAAAGCACTTCCCTGCACTTTCTCATCTTCCTCAGTGTCTGGACACTTTTTTGGTGTGTTGACAGTGGACCTTTGATCAAGCAGGCGGAGAGTACCTTTTGGCTTTGGGGACATTAAACCTGAAAATTCAACATTATTGAATGGCACTGGGATTGGTATGCTTTATTTTTGCCTGAATATTATCTATTTATTTGGTTTAT
The DNA here is from genome assembly GCA_033576535.1 of Allobates femoralis. NCBI lineage: Eukaryota > Metazoa > Chordata > Amphibia > Anura > Aromobatidae > Allobates > Allobates femoralis. The sequence continues at coordinate 528,817,572 of JARQOC010000002.1, read as the reverse complement.
TCTCTCTATGTATGCGTGGGTTTCCTCGAGGTACTCTGGTTTCCTCCCATATATTAAAGATATACTGATAGATAATGGAGAATAGGAGCTTTATTTGGACTGTGTTGATGAAGATGTGTGTAAACCACTGTGAATTAACTGTGGTATATAAAATAGTAAAAACTATAAATACATTTTTGGGAAACAGTCTATATCAAGTTTCAACTGCCTTTATTAACTTCTTGTTTGTTGCATTACTTCCAGTGATGACATTTGTGAAATTAGTATCAACCTGTTTAAGTGACTCTTGGTGAGATTATTTTCAATTTTATTGACCTCTGATTTAAGTTTGTCCAGCAATTTGTTTTTCTATTTCTTGTTCTCTATGAAGCTACTCCATTCTTGCTCCTTGGTTCCCTGCTTCCAGGAAGGCTTGCTTTTCAGCTGCCTCATCTCAAATCCCACTTATCTTCATTGCATCATATACCCTAAAATTGGGTCTTCTATATGGATTCTCTCTGACTCTGCAAAAGTAAGGAGATTTGTTGGCTCAAAGATTGGGAACACAACACCAGGGGAAACTGAAGAAGGTCCATTTGTGATACAGTTATTTTAAAAGTATGTTTTCATTTCAGGTGATTCAGTATCACATAAGCAATGTTGCAATTACATTATTTACCAGTGTCTGGCTTTTGGGTAGATGATGAATAAAACAGGTCAATTGCTTACTTCCTGAGAGACATTTCTGGGAACACCGGCTTGACTGCGTTTAGCCAAAATCAAGTGTTGTCTAATTTGTAACCAACTGATCAGCTCATCCTGGAGCTGTAATGCAAACCTTTAGTAGGCTGTAACTGATTTTTCAAAGTAGAAGGGTTAGTACCCTGTTTCCCCTGAAATAAAACGCTGAGTGGGAATATTGCATGGGAATATTGGAGATGATGGGGATATTGGGGGCTGCATGGGAATATTGGTGCTTGCAAGGGGATGATGGAAAAATAAGACATTCCCTGAAAATAAGACAGAATGCATCTTTGGGAGCAAAAAGTAATATAAGAGAAAGTCTTATTTTCAGGGAAACAGGGTTTACATGAACTTGTAGAATGTTACACTAAATTACTTTTTTGGGGAAGTTTAAGTTTAATTAATAATTTGTTTTTTTTATCATGAACATTTTGAAATATTTTCAATTTTGTATTGATGTGAAGGCTGATGGATGAAGTATTGGAGATTTTGGAGTGATGGGTAATCTAATGGTCATGTAAACATAAAAGCTCTAATGACAGTATTGGTTAGATCATGCTGAGTTATGTGAAGAAGGAATGGTTACCTAAGTATATTGTGCTGTGGTGTGATAAGCTTTTATAAGTCGGCTTGTATAAGAGAAATTCAGCTTAATTAAGGTAGGGTTTTTCATGTTGTGCCATGTTGACAAGTAATATAAGTCTTAAATAAATACAATTTTTATGAGGACTGTTAAGAAAAGTAGAAGAACTTCCATGTATATGTAAGTTTATAGAAATATCATCATTAAACAGGATATTTGGAGTCAAAATAATCATGATAGGCTGGGGTCACACTAGGTTTAGGACCCACATTTCCAGGCAGCACAAATAACGGACAGCATTAATGGCATGCACTGCCTGGAAACAGACGCCCATAGCAACTCATTGCTTACCTTAATAGCAGCCACACACAGAGCGGCATGTGGTGCGCTTTACCTCAGTGCACAGGAAATGCTGCCTGCAGCGTTTTCCTGTGCGCTGAAAAAATGCGGGCGCCCAGCAGCTCTGAGTGCGGCTGCTACTTAGGTACACACTGAGTTTCTATAGACCAACGTTTCCAGGCAGCTCTTGCTGTTAATGCTGTCCGGTATTAGTGATAGCCTGGAAACGTGGATCCATAACCCAGTGTGACCCTAGGCATAGTGTTAGCTTTTGCTGCCAAAGTGAAGTCCAAATATTGTCCCAGATTTGAAGCATTATTCACATTTGTCATCCTAAATTCATTACTGCTAGAATGCACAGTGATTGCAGTCAGTGCCTTTTGCTGATAAAGTTCATTGTTGGATGGCCTTCTCTGAAGGTGTCCACAATTTATAGTGTGATTTTAAATCCAGTTTTTCCCATTTATTCTGCCTTCATACCTGCCCTTATGATACTTAAACTGCAAATCCAAAGTAAGGTATGTCATATGATTTCAGATGCCAGTAATACTCCTATCTGAAGAAAAAGAGATGCATTCACCAAACAGATATTTTGAACTCTCCTGAGAAACAACTGCACAGCAAGCATGCAGATGTTTGATGTTCTGCTGCAAATAAAGAGAAGCCAACCTTTCAGGCACCTGTGGAAATTTCTCAAGTAGGTGAATTAAAATGGTAATTTCTAGAGCCATTCATGTAATGCCTATTCATAACTGGCTTGGGCTGCTTTGACATCAGCGTTTTACCTTGATCGCGGCAGTTGTGGTGAAAAAACCGCAACTGCCGCGATTACCGCATAACGGCTGTGATCGCGGCACACTTGCGGCAAGCCCCATACAATGTCTATGGGGCTTGCGGTAAGTGTGCGGCAGGCGGCAAGTGCTGTTTCGGCACTTGCGGCAGGTGCGGTTACGAAAAAAACGTGTTATGCCGCGTTTTTTTCACGGCCGCACCTGCCGCAAGTGCCGAAACCGCACTTGCCGCACCTGCCGCAAGCCCCATAGACATTGCATGGGGCTTGCCGCAAGTGAACCGCAAGTGCGGCTGTTATGCGGTAATCGCGGCAGTTGCGTTTTTTTCACCGCAACTGCCGCGATCAGCGCAAAACGCTGATGTGAAAGGGGCCTTAGACAGTACAATTTTAGGGCTTGATCGAACTCAATCTTATCTCTTTGTAAGTATTTTTTCAAGTGTACATGTAAACATTTCTTGACGTCAACAAAGCATTTGACAAAGTATCTCACACAATCCTTGCTGAAAAAATGACTAAGTGTGCAATTGACAAGACAACTGTTAGGTGGACTCATAACTGGTTTAGTGATTGTATCCGAAGAGTGGTCATAAATGGCTGCACATCCAGTTGAAAGAATGTCTCAAGTGGGGTTCAACAAGGCTCTGTCCTAAGCCACGTATTGGTCAACATCTGTATCAATAATTTAGATGAAGGACTTGAGGGTAAACTGATTAAATTTGCTGATGTTATTAAGCTAGGAGGGATAGCTAATACTAGAGAAGAAAGAAAGAGGATTAAAAAGATCTAAACAAAATAGAAGAGTGGGCAGCAACTAACAGAATTTTTCTAACAGCGAGAAATTAAAAGTTTTACATATTGGCAAGAAAAATGAAAAAAAAAATTGAAGCAACATCGAGTGTGAAAAAGATTTGGATACACGAATAGATCATAGACTGAACACGAGTTAAGACATGACTAAAAGTACCGTCACACACGGTAATTTTGCTAGCAATTTCACTGGCAATTTGCTGGTTGCAGTGAAATCAAGGACACATTGTTCTATTTTGTTGCCGTGTACAAATGGAACTATGTGTCCATGATTTCACTGCAACCAGCAAATTGCCAGTGAAATTTCTAGCAAAATTGCCGCGTGTGACGGTACCTTTAAGCTTTTTGGAAGTGATTCAGATTGTCTCCCCTTGGATGGTGCGGAATCAGAATACGTGGTTTCTCAGCAAAACCCTTTTGAACTTGAACTTCGCGAGGATCCGCAGCGGCCATTTTCATTACATACAGCTTCAGTTTGTTGTGACTCACAAAACAAGATAAGGTGAGTTGTACTATCCTTGGTGCACTCCTGTTATTACAGTTAAAGCCTAATGTGAACTCCCCTCTATATTTTTAATACTAAAAAAGAAAGAGAGAGGATTAAAAAGATCTAAACAATATAGATGAGTGGGCAGTAACTAACAGAATGGTTCTAACAGGGAGAAATTCAAAGATTTACATATTGGCAAGAAAAATTTAAAAAAAAATATGAAATTGGAGGAATAGGGCTAAGCAACAGCAAGTGGAAAAAAAGATTTGGGCACACTAATAGATCACAGATAGAGCATGAGTCAACAGTGTGATGCAGCAGAAAAAAAAAGGCAAATACAATTATGTTATGTACTAGATGGGTGCCCGATGCACAATGCATCGGGATTCTAGCAGAGCGAGTCTCTGACTCGCAATGGCCGCTTCGCGGCCAATGCTTCGCGCTGCTAAGGCGACTCGCCATGCCCGCTGCGCGGGCATAGCGAGTCGCCTTAGAGCGACTCGCAATGGCCGCTTCGCGGCCAATGCTTCGACTCGCCATGCCCGCTGCGCGGGCATAGCGACTCGCCGGCTCGCAATGGCCGCTGCGCGGCCAATGCTTCGTTCGTATCCACATGACGACAAAGGGGCACTCGCAGCATTCGCAATTATATAATAGATTAATAAAAGCATGCTGTTTAGATGACATGAAGCCATTATTGCTCTCTACTTCTCTTTTGTCATACCTCATCTGGAATACTGTGTCCAATTCTGGGTACCACATTTTAAAAATACATTAACAAACTGCGGCAAGTTCAAAGCGGGTAAAAAATGCTTCATAAGCATGCATTTCCATGCGTTTTGGCATGCGTTTGTGCATGCGGATGAAACGCTTTGTTCCGAAACGCAAATGTGAAAGTAGCCTAAATATTCTACTGTATATTAAACTTTATTCAGACTTTATACAAAAACTTATTAACTCGTGCAGAAAAAAGTCCACTGACCGGGCACTGCACACATGGAGCTCTGCTACCAGCCTGTCGGCATACGTTGTGTATATAAAAACATAAAAACATAAAAATAGATGTATGGGTTATTAATAAGTATGGGGAGTGATGGAATATAAAAAGTAAAACCAATATATATAATAATACATATATATATAAAAAATGGGATATATTGTAGTCTGCGCATTTTTTGGATGGTTAAAACATATCTACTATATAATTGCCGTAGGCACGTCCGTGTCGGACCCCGAAGACGCCGTGGCTTTGTCACTATGTGACGTCACCACGTGCGAGGCATTGCCCGCGTAGCAGGCATTGCGACCCCTCGCCGCTGTCATCCCGCTCCTGAGCAGCTGCTGTCAGCACATGCTGACACAGTGCTCCGGAGCCTGTGCCCCTGTGCCCCTGTCATCCCGCTCCGGAGCAGCTGCTGTCAGCACATGCTGACACAGTGCTCCGGAGCCTGTGCCCCTGTGCCCCTGTGATCCCGCTCCGGAGCAGCTGCTGTCAGCACATGCTGACACAGTGCTCCGGAGCCTGTGCCCCTGTGCCCCTGTCATCCCGCTCCGGAGCAGCTGCTGTCAGCACATGCTGACACAGTGCTCCGGAGCCTGTGCCCCTGTGCCCCTGGGCCCCTGTGCCCCTGTGCCTGTCATACTTACCACCAGATCGCACCCGCCTCCGTCTTCCTGTCCTCCGTCTTCCGCCCGCTATCTTCTATGTCGCCGCCCCGTACATATTGAAACCAAGATGGCGGCCGGGAAGTATCGCGAGAGTTCCCGGCCGCCATCTTGGTTTCGCCCTGTTCACAGTGGCGACATGCAAGATGGCGATGGAAGTAAGTATTTTGCCGCCACTCTGCCCCCCCCGGCCTCCACTGACCACTCTGCCCCCGGCCTCTGCTGACCACTCTGTCCCCCTTGATCTCCGCTGACCATTTTGCCCCCCTGGCCGCCGCTGACCACTCTGCCCCCCTTCCCTCCACTGACCACTCTGCCCCCCCTTCCCTCCACTGACCACTCTGCCCCCCCACCCTCAGCTGACCACTCTGCCCCCACTGCCCTCCGCTGACCACTCTGCCCCCCCAGCCTCCGCTGATCACCCTGCCCCCCGACCTTCGCTGACCACTCTGCCCCCCCCTTGGGCCTATGCTGACCACTCTGCCCCCCCGTTCTCTGCTGACCACTCTGCCTTCCGTCCTCCGCTGATAAACTCTGCCCTCCGTCCTCCGCTGACCACTCTGCCCTCCGTCCTCCGCTGACCACTGAGCCACTGTACAGTGCTGACCACTGAGCCACCGTGCAGTGCTGACCACTAAGCCACCGTGCAGTGCTGACCACTGAGCCACCGTACAGTGCTGACCACTGAGCCACCGTACAGTGCTGACCACTGAGCCACCGTACAGTGCTGACCACTGAGCCACCGTACAGTGCTGACCACTGAGCCACCGTACAGTGCTGACCACTGAGCCACCGTACAGTGCTGACCACTGAACCGCCGTACAGTGCTGACCACTGAGCCACCGTACAGTGCTGACCACTGAGCCACCATATACAGTGCTAACCACTAAGCCACCATATACAGTGCTAACCACTGAGCCACCATATACAGTGCTAACCACTGAGCCACTGTACAGTGCTGACCACTGAGCCACCGTGCAGTGCTGACCACTGAGCCACCGTACAGTGCTGACCACTGAGCCACCGTACAGTGCTTACCACTGAGCCACCATATACAGTGCTAACCACTGAGCCACCATATACAGTGCTAAACACTGAGCCACCGTACAGTGCTAACCACTGAGCCACCGTACAGTGCTAACCACTGAGCCACCGTACAGTGCTAACCACTGAGCCACCATAAATCTAATTTATAATAGCCTTAGTGCACTTCCGGCATTTTCAGGTTAACTTCCGTTGTCGTGGACGTGGCTGCCGCAAGGCAGCCACGCCACACACGAAGCAGTGGCCGCGTAGCGGCCATTGCGAGCCGTAGCAATGCGCGAGCAATGGCCGCGAGGCCATTGCGAGCCGTTGCCGGATGCCTCTGTGCCTCTATCATACTTACCACCAGATCGCAACCCGCCTCCGTCTTCCTGCATGTTCCTCTGTCCTCCATCTTCCGCCTGCTATCTTCTATGTCGCCGCTCCGTACATATTGAAACCAAGATGGCGGCCGGGAAGTATCACGAGAGTTTCCGGCCTCCATCTTGGTTTCGCCCTGTTCACAGTGGCGACATGCAAGATGGCGATGGAAGTAAGTATTTCGCCCGCCACTCTGCCCCCCCCCGGCCTCCAGTGACCACTCTGCCCCCCCCCCGCCTCTGCTGATCACCCTGCCCCCCGACCTTCGCTGACCACTCTGCCCCCCCCCTTGGGCCTATGCTGACCACTCTGCCCCCCCGTTCTCTGCTGACCACTCTGCCTTCCGTCCTCCGCTGATAAACTCTGCCCTCCGTCCTCCGCTGACCACTCTGCCCTCCGTCCTCCGCTGACCACTGAGCCACTGTACAGTGCTGACCACTGAGCCACCGTGCAGTGCTGACCACTGAGCCACCGTGCAGTGCTGACCACTGAGCCACCGTACAGTGCTGACCACTGAGCCACCGCACAGTGCTGACCACTGAGCCACCGTACAGTGCTGACCACTGAGCCACCGTACAGTGCTGACCACTGAGCCACCGTACAGTGCTGACCACTGAGCCACCGTACAGTGCTGACCACTGAACCGCCGTACAGTGCTGACCACTGAGCCACCGTACAGTGCTGACCACTGAGCCACCATATACAGTGCTAACCACTAAGCCACCATATACAGTGCTAACCACTGAGCCACCATATACAGTGCTAACCACTGAGCCACTGTACAGTGCTGACCACTGAGCCACCGTGCAGTGCTGACCACTGAGCCACCGTACAGTGCTGACCACTGAGCCAACGTACAGTGCTTACCACTGAGCCACCATATACAGTGCTAACCACTGAGCCACCATATACAGTGCTAACCACTGAGCCACCGTACAGTGCTAACCACTGAGCCACCGTACAGTGCTAACCACTGAGGCACCGTACAGTGCTAACCACTGAGCCACCATAAATCTAATTTATAATAGCCTTAGTGCACTTCCGGCATTTTCGGGTCAACTTCCGTTGTCGTGGACGTGGCTGCCGCAAGGCAGCCACGCCACACACGAAGCAGTGGCCGCGTAGCGGCCATTGCGAGCCGTAGCAATGCGCGAGCAATGGCCGCGAGGCCATTGCGAGCCGTTGCCGGATGCCTCTGTGCCTCTATCATACTTACCACCAGATCGCACCCGCCTCCGTCTTCCTGCATGTTCCTCTGTCCTCCATGTTCCGCCCGCTATCTTCTATGTCGCCGCTCCGTACATATTGAAACCAAGATGGCGGCCGGGAAGTATCACGAGAGTTTCCGGCCTCCATCTTGGTTTCGCCCTGTTCACAGTGGCGACATGCAAGATGGCGATGGAAGTAAGTATTTCGCCGCCACTCTGCCCCCCCCGGCCTCCACTGACCACTCTGCCCCCACCCCGCCTCTGCTGACCACTCTGTCCCCCTTGATCTCCGCTGACCACTCTGCCCCCCTGGCCGCCACTGACCACTCTGCCCCCCACCCTCCGCTGACCACTCTGCCCCCCACTGCCCTCCGCTGACCACTCTGCCCCCCCAGCCTCCGCTGATCACTCTGCCCCCCGACCTTCGCTGACCACTCTGCCCCCCCCCGTTCTCTGCTGACCACTCTGCCTTCCGTCCTCCGCTGATCAACTCTGCCCTCCGTCCTCTGCTCACCACTCTGCCTCCGTCCTCCGCTGACCACTCTGCCCTCCGTCCTCCGCTGACCACTGAGCCACCGAACAGTGCTGACCACTGAGCCACCGTGCAGTGCTGACCACTGAGCCACCGTACAGTGCTGACCACTGAGCCACCGTACAGTGCTGACCACTGAGCCACCGTACAGTGCTGACCACTGAACCACCGTACAGTGCGGACCACTGAGCCACCGTATAGTGCTGACCACTGAGCCACCGTAGAGTGCTGACCACTGAGCCACCATATAGAGTGCTAACCACTGAGCCACCATACACACTGCTAACCACTGAGCCACCGTGCAGTGCTGACCACTGAGCCACCGTGCAGTGCTGACCACTGAGCCACCGTACAGTGCTGACCACTGAGACACCGTACAGTGCTGACCACTGAGCCACTATATACAGTGCTAAACACTGAGCCACCGTACAGTGCTAACCATTGAGCCACCGTACAGTGCTAACCACTGAGCCACCATACAGGGCTAACCACTGAGCACCATACTGTGCTAACCACTGAGCCACCGTACAGTGCTAACCACTGAGCCACCGTACAGTGCTAACCACTGAGCCACCGTACAGTGCTAACCACTGAGCCACCGTACAGTGCTAACCACTGAGCCACCATAAAGTGCTAACCACTGACTCACCGTATACAGTCTTAAACACTCAGCCGCCATACAGTGCTAATCACTCAGCCACCTTATACAGTGCTAACCACTGAGCCACCTTATACTGTGCTAACCACTGACCCACCATACTGTGCTAACCAATGAGCCTCCATACAAAGTTAAGCACTCTGCCTCCATATAGTGCTAACCACTGAGTGGCGTATACTGTGCTAACCACTGAGTCACCCATACATTGCTAAACACTAAGCCACCGCGCAGTGCTAACCACTGAGCCACCGCGCTGTGCTAACCACTGAACCACCATACTGTGCTAACCACTAAGCCACCGTACAATGCTAACCACTGAGCCACCAAACTGTCCTAACTACTGAGCCACCGTGCAGTGCTAAACATTGAGCCACCATACAGTGCTAACCACTGAGCCACCATACAGTGCTAACCACTGAGCCACCATACAGTGCTAACCACTGAGCTACCTTACAGTGCTAACCACTGAGCCACTGTACAGTGCTAACCACTGAGCCACATACAGTGCTAACCACTGAGCCACCATATAACAGTGCACAACCATACAGTGCCACCATACATACAGTGCTAATCACCGAGTCACCGTATACAGTGCTAACCACTGAGTCACATTACTGCTCTAATTATTGAGCCATCATATACAGTGCCAACCATTGAGCCACCATAGAGTGCTAACCACTGAGGCACCGTATACAGTGCTAATCACTGAGTCACATTACTGCTCTAATTATTGAGCCACCATATACAGTGCCAACCATTGAGCCACCATAGAGTGCTAACCACTGAGGCTCAGTTTACAGTGCTAACTATTGAGCCAGCGTATACTGTGCTAACCACTGAGACCCTGTATACTCTGCTAAACACTCAGCCGCCGTATACTCTGCTAACCACTGAGCCGCATAAAGTCTGCTAACCACTGAGTTGCTGTAAACTCTGCTAAGCACAGTGCTGCGGGCAGGAGAGGGCCGGGGGACAGCGGCCGGGTGCGGCCAGGAAGGCCCCCCCGCCCCTACTGCCTGCACCCGGACGCTGTTCCCCGACCCCCTCCTGCACGCACCCGGCCGCTCTTCCTCGGCCACCTCCTGCCCACACATGGCCGTTGTTCCCCGGCCCCCTTCTGCCCGCTGTTCCCCGGCCCCCTCCTGCCCGCACATGGCCGCTGTCCCCCTGACCCCCTCCTGCCGCACCCGATCGATGTCTCCCTGCCTCCCTCCTGCCCGCATCCAGCCACTGTCCCCCGGCCCCCTCCTGCACGCACCTGGCCGCTCTTCCTCAGCCTCCTCCTGCCCGCACATGGCTGTTATTCCACCAGCCCCCTTCTGCCCGCTGTTCCCCGGCTTGCTCCTGAACGCACCCGGCCACTGTCCCCTGGCCCCCCTGACCGCACCCGCCTGCTGTCTCCTCCTGGACTCCGGCACCGCTGCACACTGGCACCGCTGCACACCGGTACTGCTGTATGTATTCTATCTACTATATAATTGCCGTAGGCACTTCCGTGTCGGACCCCACAAAAGACCGTGCCTTTGTCACTCTGTGACGTCACCATGTGCAAAGCATTGCCCGCGTAGCGGGCATTGCGACCCCTCGCCGCTGTCAGCACACACCCCCAACCCCTGTCACCACACACCACACACCCCCCATATGTCCTCACCCCCCCCGCTCCGATCCTGCTCCGGAGCCGCTGCTGTCAGCCCATGCTGACACAGTGCTCCGGAGCCTCTCCTGTAACCACACTCCCCGATGTCCACACACAACACCCCCCCCCCGCTGTCACCACACACCCCCCATATGTCCGCATCCCATATGTCCGCCAAAATCGCGGCAGATGCGGTGAAAAAAAACGCATCTGCCGTGATTGCCGCATAACCGCTGCACTTGCGGCGCGGTTGCGGTAATCCCCATAGAAAGTATAGGGGGACTTGCGGCAGGTGTGGCAGGTGCGGTTTTGTGTGCGCACTTGCCACACCTGCCGCAAGTCCCCCTATACTTTCTATGGGGATTACCGCAACCGCGCTGCAAGTGCAGCGGTTGCGGTAATCCCCATAGAAAGTATAGGGGGACTTGCGGCAGGTGCGGTTTTGCACTTGCGGCAGGTGCGGTTTTTTTCGCGGCCGCACCTACCACAAGTGCAAAACAGCACTTGCCGCACCTGCCGCAAGTCCCCATATACTTTCTATGGGGATTATTTGAAAATGTTAAAAAAAATTTAAAAATATTCTAGACATCCGATGCATTTGCATCGGGCTCACAGCTAGTGATATATATAAAAGCAGAACATAAAAAAATCCTTGCAGGTATATTTATATAAATGTAAGATATAATCACATAAATGCGACCAATCATGCAGTGTTTGCTCAAATGCGGCTTATATAAATAAAATAAAAATAAATATTTTAATAATAAATATAGTCCTAACATCTAGTAACATGATGCTTAAAACTGACACTAAAACAACAGGGTATGATATAACAGTGTCAGGTTATTTTTACTTTCTAGCTAAAATAAGGGAAGTTATGTGTTTGGAAATCCTTTTTATTTTCATGTGTTGTTAATTTATGCACATGCACATTGCACTTGTGTTGGCTATAAAGTCAGAGTCCCTCCCTTTATAGGAAGTGGACCTGAAGTCAGAAGCCTATACTGGAACCCGCAGAAGTATCACTACTAGGGATGGGCGAATCTACTCGCTAGGACTCGTTACTCGGCGAGTAGTAAGGGACTCGCAGGACTTGGTACTCTGCGAGTTTCCCAGTGATTACTCGCACGAGTCCAATGCAAATCAATATCAATCCTAGTTTTGTCAGAAACGCTGACAAAAATAGGATTGCCATTGTTTGCATTAGACTCGGCTACTGTGCCAGTGATAGCAGGGAAACTCGCAAATAACTGCTGTTTCTTTGCGAGCCGAGTCCAGCTGTCTGCTCTGTGCAGCTCCAGGGTCCTAGAGCCCGCCTGCTCACAGACATGATGTAGCAGTGCTGAGATTGTTCTCAGTCTGCTCATTCCCTGTGCATAGACATCTATATCTATGCACAGGGGATGTAGCAGAGAGGACATCGCGTTTTGGACTGCGTCGGACAAAAGAGGATTTTTTTAATTAAAGATGGAGTCCCTAATGGCTTTTTTTTTATTTCAAATAAAATTTTTTCTCTGTGTTGTGTTTTTTTAACCCTTTATTGGAGATTCTTAGTGGCCGGGTCAAACGTGGCCTGACATTAAGAATCTCGGGCTTAATACCAGCTTGTATAACAAAGCTGGTATTAACCCCTCTATTACCCAGCGTGCCACCGCCACCAGGGCCGCTGGAAAGAGCGGGGTTCAGCGCCAAAGGATGGCGCTTCAATGAACGCGCCATCTTCTGGGGCGGCTGCGGGCTGCAATTTGCAGCGGGGGGTGCCCAGAAAGCTTGGGCATCCCTGCGCTGCGGATTCCAGCCCCCAGCTGCTTAGCTGTACCTGGCTAGACATAGAAATTGCGCGGAGCCCCACGCATTTTTTTTTAATTATTTCATGAATTTCAGAGTCTCAGAGTCAGAGTCTCAGAGTCAGAGTCTCAGAGTCAGAGTCTCAGAGTCAGAATCTCAGAGAGTCAGAGTCAGAATCTCAGAGAGTCAGAGTCAGAATCTCAGAGAGTCAGAGTCAGAGTCAGAATCTCAGAGAGTCAGAGTCAGAATCTCAGAGAGTCAGAGTCAGAATCTCAGAGAGTCAGAGTCAGAATCTCAGAGAGTCAGAGTCAGAATCTTAGAGAGTCAGAGTCAGAATCTCAGAGAGTCAGAGTCAGAATCTCAGAGTCTCAGAGTCTCAGAGAGTCAGAGTCAGAGTCAGAATCTCAGAGAGTCAGAGTCAGAATCTCAGAGAGTCAGAGTCAGAATCTCAGAGTCTCAGAGTCAGAGTCAGAATCTCAGAGTCAGAGTCAGAATCTCAGAGTCAGAGTCAGAATCTCAGAGTCTCAGAGTCAGAGTCAGAATCTCAGAGAGTCAGAGTCAGAATCTCAGGGTCTCAGAATCTCAGAGTCTCAGAGTCAGAGTCAGAATCTCAGAGAGTCAGAGTCAGAATCTCAGAGAGTCAGAGTCAGAATCTCAGAATCTCAGAGTCTCAGAATCTCAGAGTCTCAGAGTCTCAGAGAGTCAGAGTCAGAGTCTCAGAATCTCAGAGTCTCAGAGTCTCAGAGAGTCAGAGTCAGAGTCAGAATCTCAGAGTCTCAGAGTCTCAGAGAGTCAGAGTCAGAATCTCAGAGAGTCAGAGTCAGAGTCAGAATCTCAGAGAGTCAGAGTCAGAATCTCAGAGTCAGAGTCAGAATCTCAGAATCTCAGAGTCTCAGAATCTCAGAGTCTCAGAGTCAGAGTCAGAATCTCAGAGTCTCAGAGAGTCAGAGTCAGAATCTCAGAGAGTCAGAGTCAGAGTCAGAATCTCAGAGAGTCAGAGTCAGAGTCAGAATCTCAGAGAGTCAGAGTCAGAGTCAGAATCTCAGAGTCTCAGAGTCAGAATCTCAGAGTCTCAGAGTCAGAATCTCAGAATTTCATTAAATAATTTTAAAAAATTGCGTGGGGCTCCGCGCAATTTCTATTTCTAGCCAGGTACAGCTAAGCAGCTGGGGGCTGGAATCCGCAGCACAGGGATGCCCAAGCTTTCTGGGCACCCCCCGCTGCAAATTGCAGCCCGCAGCCGCCCCAGAAGATGGCGCGTTCATTGAAGCGCCATCCTCTGGCGCTGAACCCCGCTCTTCCAGCGGCCCTGGTGGCGGTGGCACGCTGGGTAATAAAGAGGTTAGGGCCAGCTTTGTATTATCAGCTGGCCCTAAGCCCGAAATTTATGGCGGTCACGCCAATATTAGACATGACCGCCATGAATTTCTATTAAATTGTTTTAAAAAAAACACAACACAGAGAAAATGTTTTATTAGAAATAAAAAAAAAGCCATTAGAGACTCCATCTTTAATTAAAAAAATCCTCTTCTGTCCGACGCAGTCCAAAACGCGATGTCCTCTCTGCTCATCCCTGTGCATAGATATAGATGTCTATGCACAGGAAATGAGCAGACTGAGAACAATCTCAGCACTGCTACATCAGGCAGCAGGCAGGCTCTAGACCCAGGAGCTGTGGCAGCCAGCAAACTGAGCAGACAGGACTCTTATCTGTGCGAGTTTCCCAGCGATTACAGTTGCAAAGTAAACGAGTCCAATGCAAATAAATGACAAAACTAGGATTGCTTCAGGCTGAAGCTTCCGAGACACATCTGCGATTTGTAAATCTCACACTACTCGCTATTACTCGCTTCCCCATTCATTAACATTGGACTCGCTAGACTCGCAACGAGTAGCGAGTCCCGGGCTCGGACTCGCTAGAGTCAAGCGATTCCGAGTAATTTAGGATTCGCCCATCACTAATCACTACACGATACGAAACGGTACCGTCTTTCCGACGGCCTCTCACTTCCTCTCCCCACCGCACCAAAAATGTTTTAATGGATTAAGCCACCTGGATTAAAACACTTTCCACCAGCCTACATGGTGAGTGCCGCCTTTCTTTATTCACTTCTTTAAAAAACTTATTAACTAAGTACCCTTTTATTGACACTGTTTTGCACTTGCTTTTCACTTATGTAGCAGAGTAATTTTAGACGTTTTTATACTGTCTTTTTTGCGGTATTTGTACAGACATTGTGCCTTTTAATATGCAGCATACTGAGAAATAAAATCTTAATTCTAATTGAAAGAAATTCCAAAATTCAACAATCCATTGGTTACTGACAATACAACGTATACATAGTATCTTATCCTTTAAGTATCTTAAACCTGTTGAAATATTTTTATCATTTCATTGAGCACTACAATTAGCATTTTGCATAAATGTATCTGTACAGAATTTTATATGGTGAAATTTTATGAAATATACCGTTAAATTAGTAACAAACATTTCACCTACTTTAATAAGATAGTCTGTAGATCTTTTCTGTGTCCTTTGCCAAATGGTATGCATAAAGAATGTCTTACAATTAAAAGAATTGATATTGATATTTTATTATGTTCTTACACATTCTTTTGTACCTTTCTTTAAAATTGTTGCCAGCAATTCTTTGTGGTTATACTGTAGTTTATATTCTTGAGGTATTTGCCCTATAATGTTCAGTGTTAAATATAAAGCTATTATTGATTTTGCGGATTTATCGCTTCCTGCAAAATATTCATGTCATAACATCAATTTAGCCATTTTCAAGTTTTGTTCTTAACATTTATTTGACCTAAATTGTAGTAAGGTTAAAGATAAAAGAACAAAGTATAAGAAGTACAAAAAATAACTTGAAGTCTGAAATTACATGGTAGTAAGTGGTATTTACCAGGAATTCATTTAATTGGCCAACTTAGTTCTGTGTAAGGTGGTCTACACACCTAATCCCTGACCAGAAATATACCATTGCCAGGGTCAATAAATTATCTCTCATTCATCATTGAAATTTTGATGCACTCGTAACTGAATGAACAGTTAAGTCAAAGGATTTGCTAATAGCTGAATAAGCTATCTCTTGAGTTTAGCCAGTTTTATGCTAAAATAAAACTTTAACTACTGAAATAATAAAGCACTAAATATATAAGAATGTCATTAATTAGTCTTTCTTTTATTGCATATGTTACATTGCCTTTACTTGATGTTTTTTTACAAACCATAATAGATAACAATAGCTTGTATTTAGAAAAGAAACCAAATACATGAATAATTAATTTGTAGTTTCTTGGACTTCTACCTTTACAATCTTGTTCAATTTAGCAAATATTTAGTTACATAATTAGTAAGAAAAAGGTAGGTAGCTGTCCAATTGATTGCACAAAAAAGGAGAATTACTTTTTAGTTCCATCAAGAAACTTTCTCGCGCAACAATACCATATGAATATAAATGTATAAAGACATCAATCAAGCACATTCTTTAGATATTCGCAAACTAAAAGTTAATATAGCAATCATATTGTGATCATTTATAAGCAGGTAAATACATACATCATGTCATACAATAATACACTGTATAGATGAATTCAATCCACATGCAGTACATTGTTACGGTATGCAAAATTTAGAAATGCTTAGTATTTAAACAGCTGTAGATATATTGAGAAAAATTATTGAACTTTCATTAAAGTAATATGTACAGTATGAAGCACCATTATCAGCATTCCACACTCTCTACTGTACTTGTCTGTTATTTGTTTAAATATCATATTAGAGACA
Source organism: Allobates femoralis (assembly GCA_033576535.1). Taxonomy (NCBI): domain Eukaryota; kingdom Metazoa; phylum Chordata; class Amphibia; order Anura; family Aromobatidae; genus Allobates; species Allobates femoralis. The sequence continues at coordinate 528,801,150 of JARQOC010000002.1, read as the reverse complement.
GGATTGCGTGCCAAAACCAGGAGAGGAACCAAGAGAGGAACTTGCAGAGAAAAACTATAATTGAAAGATTGACACCTGTTCTGGAGTTCTGGAGACACTGCTGATTTTAAAACACAAACCTGACTGAACCTGATCAGGGAAAAAACTGCAGTCTGAAACCAGCCTAAAGGTACCATTACACGCTTCAATGTTAATAAGATATCACTCATGGCGCGCGGTCCTTAGGACATCTTTTCTTACATTGTTGGTGAGATGTCACACGTCTAAATATCATGGAAGACACACCGATGTAGCGAGCAGCTATCATTCGCACAGCCCGGTGAACGATACTTGTCCACTAATGTGAATGGGCAAAGTCGTGAATGACCTCGTTATCACAGTGTCACAAACAACAATGCAGCAGGTTGGCTGATGGAAGATTGTTTGATTTGAGAACATGTTCTCAAATGTGCGATCAAAAATCCAACAATTTATCGTAGTCGTATCTCGGTGTCACACACAACAATGTCCTAATGATGTTGTTTCAACAACTCCAAACCTGCGACGTCAGTGATATCGTACCATGTCATGAGGCCTTTAAAGTTGTGATTTCTCACAGTTCAACCAGCTGAGCCATTGCTGCCCCACACTCAGTCAAGGCATCTATCTGGATAACGCTTTATGCATTTTTTGTCACTTTACCTCCTTCTTAATCCCTTAAAGACTGTGCCACTTTGTATATTAGGCTGAAGGCACACTGTGTGAGGGACTCGTGCGAGTGCAATGCGAGGGAGACTCGCATTGCACTCGGACTAGTGTTGCCCTATCAGGCAGGGCAGACTGGTGTGAGTCCCCCGCACTGAACTCGCATTGTGAGTCAGAAGTCAGTGCAGTCACAGCATGCTGCGACTGCATGCGATTTTCACGTGTGTGAGGGCAATGGAAGTCTATGGGGCATGAAAATCTCGCCCCCATACAGCACACTGTGCGATATTTGCACGAGTGTGCTGGCAAAATCGCTTCAAACTCGCCGGCTGTGAAAGCCGGCACGTTTGAATGTATGACTTTGCCAGGACAGTAATCAATGTTCCTGCGCTGTCACAGCAGTGCTGAAACATTATTGTTTAATAAACTCAGTTAGAAATCAAAATAATAAAGTTATGTATGTTATTAATCATTTTAACCCCCTCTGCAGGCTCTGCGCTACATGTTGGCACAGAGCCTGCAAATGCGGCTATGACAAGCCGGTGTAAAAGGGTTAAATTGCTTTGAGTGTGCTGCCATCATGTATACACAGAGAATATAGACTGTGTATACATGGTGACAACACACCATGGCAGTGCAGGGGTTAATTTCTTTGTTTCTGCTCTCCAGCAATTGTCGGGTGATTATACAGTACTGTGAAGCTGCCCTGCTCCTCTACTGAGCTGTCCGAGGTCCTGAAACTTCAGCGTGATATTACTGTAATATCATGCTGGAGCTTCAGCACCAGGGACAGCGGCTGTCATGGTACATCAATTGCGTACGCGGCTGTCATGGTACGCCAATTGCTGTCCCTGGTGCTGAAGCTTCAGCATGATATTACAGTAATATCACGCTGAAGTTTCAGGACCTCGGACAGCTCAGTAGAGGAGCAGAGCGGGTTCACAGTACTGTATAATCACCCGACAATTGCTGGGAGCAGAAAAATAAAGAAATTATCCCCTGTACAGTCTATATACACTGTGTATACATGATGGCAACACACCCACAGCAATTTAACCCTTCTGACACCGGCTTGTAATAGCCGCATCTGCAGGCTCTGTGCTGACATGTGGCGCAGAGCCTGCAGAGGGGGTTAAAATGATTAATAACATACAGAACTTTACTATTTTGAATTCTAACTGAGTTTATTAAACAATAATGTTTCAGCACTGCTGTGACAGCGCTGGAACATTATTGATTACTGTCCTGGCAAAGCCGTACATTCAAACTTGCCGTCTTTGACAGCCGGCGAGTTTAAATTTACCGCAAATGCTGTCCGCGGTCCTTCAGGACAATGAATCCAATTCTCACCTTTTATCAAACTTTACGTATAATTTTCATATTTGCCACACCTATTACTTGTCTCAGGTGAGTTTGGTTCAGCATCACATGCTTTAAACAAAGATGTCTACTAACAATTTTGGAAAGGTGGCAACATTTTTGTCTGGCCCAATTTTGGGGTCCAGTGTGAAATTATGTCCAATTTGCATTTTTTCTATGATATTTTGTGTTTTTCCAATACACGCAAAGGAAATAATTATAAATTTAATGAAACTTGTAATTGCAATAATTTTTTGGTAGAAACACTTTATTTTCTTGAACCATTTCAAGCGTGTCAACTCTTTCTGCCATGACTGTACATAGCAGGCTTGTAAATGTTTAGCTAATATAATAAAATTATAGCTCTGCTACAATAAATCACTTTACCTTCTATAACTTTATTGTGTACTACTTTGGAATTTATATTGTAAATGCATTCAGATATATAGGAAAGAAAATAATATTTTATTCATTAAATGTGATTTGAGGACAGTTGTTCTGAAGTTTCACTTATGAAGGGCACAAACTCCATGGATGAGTTATGGAAAACATCAGGCTTATTTGAAAAATTCACATTTGAATTGTAATTTACTTTCATAGAAAAAATGGGATTATTTTATTTGCATTTCTGTTCTGGAACTATATTTTGACCCTTTTAGCAGCTTGCTATCCTTTTCTAACGTCTATGCCATTTAAGAAGAAAGACTACTTAATAAGCTCTGATTAGAGGTCTGACCTAATCTACTTCCCTTTTACAAAATGGAACTTAATGTGGTAATAATACAGCATTATCCTATGACCTTTGCAAAGCTTTCAAACTGAAACAAGTTTATGCCTCTTTTACTTGACCTGGTTAAATGGTTGTACTGTATATCCATTTTACAAAGGGTTAGTCAGCATCAAAGGTACTTTAATGTGACCACTTTAGGTTTAAGAACATCTTTCAAATGAATTCAAGCCATATGCTTCAAAAAGATCAATTAATGCCATTTCTACCTCTATCTGCTGATGTTTATTAATATTAATAATCTTTATTGATATAGCGCCAACATATTCCGCAGCGCTTTAAAATTCAGCGGTTCATATACAAACAGTCATAAGTAATAGTTATAAAAAATACAATATGACGGCCCTGCTCATAAGAGCTTATTATTTGAGGTATGGGTGACAAAATACAGGTGCTTATTTACAATGACGGTCCAGCCAACTTGAAAAAATTGGGAAGAGATAAAAGCTGCATGAGTCATCACCAGCTAATCTTTGTAGAGCTTTTGGGTTTGATGGAGTTTGATGGAGAGTTATGTTGAGAGAAATAGTGAATGGGCTATATATAAATTACTTGGGTTGCATGATAGGCTGCCATAAAAAGATGTGTTTCTAGGGAACGCATAAAACTGTGTAAGTTGTGGATAGACCTAATTTCTCGGGTTAGACAATTCCAGAGAAGTGATGAAGGTCAGGGAAAGTCTTGGAGCCAGGAGTGCAAGGTTCAGATTAGTGCAAATGTTAGTTGAAAGTTGCTTGCAGAGCAGAGAGAATGGGAAGGGTGATAGACAGAAATGAGAAAGGAGATGTATATCCTCAGTACCCTAGCAAGGTATATAAGCAGCGATGAGAGAGAGACAGTCAGGATAGAGAAAGACACCTGTGGAGCCATGGAGGGACACTGTTCACCGCAGGGACCACCCGGTCCGTTACTTGGCATTGAGAACCGTTACACCTGTCTGCCGTGGAAGAACTAAGTAAACACCTGTTCAGAGGAGCAACATATCTGAGCTTTATTTCGGGACACCACTAATCACTTTGCCTTACAGAAACAACTGAGCTGCCTTATTCCTCGACTGTAGCTCCCAACTCTGGGGACCCCCGCTCGTCCTGTAGGGAATGGTTCCACCTTGCTGCCGCCCATCACCTCGGAGGTCCAAGCAGCACCGGTGCCATCACCGGACCCCTACAGGTGGCGTCACAAACTAACAACTTTATCTCTTTTATTATTTTATTTAACCCCTTTTTCTGACCACGGGGCCCACAGTCTCAGGCACCAAACTATGACTGACAGCCAGCGCCTGAGACCCGAACACCCGGCCCGCGGTGAGTCATTAGCAATGTGTATAAAACACTTAAGAATTCACATTGACTTTGCTGGCTTCAGAATAGGCACGCAGATTTTTTACAGAACTCACCAATCGCGCATCAAAGAACGCAGAAAAAAGAGCCCCTTGAGCAGATAGCCTTAACACACCATTAGGGTATGTGCCCACAGGAAGTTTTTGCTGCGGTTTCTGCATGCAGTTTACCATTGGTTTTATGGTAATGTATGCTAATTTGTTCCTGCGGTTGGGATTCCCAGCAAAACCAATCAGTTTCACAGAAACGCTGTGCACACACATTGGTTTTGCAAGTGTCAAGAACTGTCAAATCCCTCTGGTTTTGCTCTGGATGGGAGAGAACTGACATGTTCTATGTTCCTGCATTTTTGCTACAGTCAATGGCAAAAATGCAGGAAAAACGCAGCATCAAAAACAGTGAAAACACACAAAAACGTGCGAAAAACGTGATAAAAACACAGGACCTGAACGCAGCAAATCTCCTGGCAGGGACTCTAGGATCCTTGAAACCAGTGCAGGTTTTTCTGTGTTCAGGACTGCTTAAAAATTGTCCTGTGGGCACATACCCTTCCAAATGTAGTATGATACTGTCAAAGGTTTTCAAACTCAATCATATTGTTTTCTTACAGATCTAGTAAACCTAGTTTATCCATGCCAAACATCCACTTTGCAGTCTAATCTAAATTTTAAGACACTTGGCGCTTTGATAACAAAAAAAAAGATTGTGTCATTGAAAGTATTTTTTTGTCAACTAAAATAAAACAGCACAAAAACAAGCTGGAATAATGTAAACACCTTTACCTGTTATTTAAATGAATTGCTTGTTTAAAATGTTATGGTACTCACAATAGGCCAACCTCACTCCATTACAGTAAGTAGTCTTGGCTTACAATTTGCATACAGAGGAAAAGGTAATCCAAGCCCCATATAGTATATGAACACTAATGTGTCATAATTCAAAAGAGAGAGAGAGAGCGGTTCTTAGAAAACAAATAGATTAACACAAGGGACAACACAGCTTCCTGTCTATTGCGAGGGACATAAGAATTTATTCTACTTCCACCATTACAAAGCAGGGCTTTATGAGGGTGATGTGATTGTAGCCTTAAAAGATTCACTGTCATCCCTTCACAAGGTTGAAAAAATATTTGTTAAGGTCTGTTAACATAGAGTGAACGCTGCTCAATTTTAGTGTCACATTTAGAGCTTAACCCAGCTTTTTGTTAGCTTCCTTTGTAGAAATATTATTTCAGGGTCTCCTAAGAAATCGTCTGTAGTAATACAGTGGTGTGAAAAAATATTTGCATATCATATGATCTCTTTTTAATTAAAAAAAAAGAGTGCAAAAATACGTTAAACACCCATGTGAATAAAGGTGCCGTTACACGCTCCGATCTTGTTTACTAGATTGTAAGGAATGTCACAGGACCGCTGCAGTTTCGAGATCTTTGGTGCGGTGTCAGACGCATGGATCTCGTTAACGATCTCTAGCTTCGTTCTGCACACCTGTGTGAACGATTTAATAAAGTGTCAAGAATAGGAGAAATTTGAACGAGATCATTCATCATGGTGTCACACTGTACGATGCTGCACTTTCCTGGAGCGTTAATTGGAACGATAGATTTGAGGTCCTGCTCTCAAATTTGAGATGTCCGATCCAGACATCCTGCGTTGACACGCAACGATGCACAAACGAGATTGTAAGAACGATCTCAAAAGTGTGACTTTTCAACGATATCGTTTCAGATATCGGAGCGTGTAACGGCACCTTAAGTAATTTCTTCTCTTATGCTAAAATAAAAGCAAAGCCACAAAAAGAGGGATAGAATATTCTGCCAAAAATTCAAGAATAAACACAGCAAAAAAAAAAAAAAAGGCAACAGTATTTACCTGCGTAGGTCACAAAATCTAAAGCACTCACAGGACACAGCAAAAAAACTTAATGAAAATGGAGGCAACACAGGTGCAAAATACTGATGAAACACATGCACACTACCAATCCATGAAGGACGGTAATTGCATAGTATTAGGGTGGAAACACACTATGTGAGATGCATGCAAGATACAAGCATGAGTCTGGCGTTACTCACCTTGTATGACCATACCTCTTTGAACGGGAGTACATCAGCTGCTTGTATTTCCATGGAGCTAACGTGCTGCCATTGAGAGAGGCAGGGACCATTTCGGGTGAGTCATGCGAGACTCATGCGAGAGTCTCACATGGATCTTGTGTAGTGTTTCCACCCTTAGAATTGTGCAGAATAAGGCTTGTATAGGGCACTGCTCACACATGTAAAAGCACAGTGCCTGGTTTACAGCCTATTACTGATGCCTATACTTGTTATGTTGCTCAGCACTATTTCAGGGCACCCCACTGGGAAAGAGACCCTAGTTTACAAGGTACTGTATATATATTATATATACACTACCATTCAAACGTTTTGGGTCATTTGAAAATTTCCTTATTTTTGAAAGAAAAGCACATTTTTTTTCAATGAAGCTAACATTAAATGAATTAGAAATACACTCTATACATTGTTAAAGTGGTAAATGACTATTCTAGCTGAAAAGTCTGGTTTTTAATGCAATATATACAGCACATAGTGTACAGAGGCCATTTCAAACAACAGACACTCTAGTGCTTTAATGGTACATTGTGTTGTTTGCTAATGGATGTTTGGAAAACCCTAGAAAACCCTTGCACAAGTATCTTAGCAAAGCTTAAAATGGTTTGGCTGATTAGAGAAGCTATAAATTTGACCTTTCTTTGAGCTAGTTGAGAATCTGTAGCATTACATTTGTTTGTTCTATGAAACTCTCAAAATAGCCAGAAAAAGAGAACTTTCATGTGAACCTCGACAGTCTATTCTTGTTCTTAGAAATAAAGGCTATTCCATGCGAGAGGTTGCCAAGAAACTGAAGATTTCCTACAACGGTGTGTACTACACCCTTCAGAGTAGAGCACAAACAGGCTCTAACCAGAGTAGAAAGAAGTGGGAGGCCCAGCTGCACAACTGAGCAACAAGACAAGAGTCTCTAGTTTGAGAAATCGATGCCTCACAGCTCCTCAACTGCAGCTTCATTAAATAGTACCCGCAAAATGCCAGTGTCAACGTCTACAGGAAGAGGCAACTCAACGGATGCTTGCCTTCAGGGCAGTGTGGCAAAGAAAAAAACATATCTGAGACTGGCTAATAAAAGGAAAAGATTAATAGGGCAAAAGAACACAGATATTCACAGAGAAAGATTGGAAAAAGTTTTATGGACAGAAGAATCGTTTGAGGTGTTTGGATCACACAGAAGAACATTTGTGAGATACACAACAATTGAAAAGATGCTGAAATAGTGCCTGACGCCATCTGTCAAGCATGGTGGAGGTAATGTGATGGTCTTGGGTTGCTTTGGTGGTGGTAAAGTGGGAAAGTGGGAGATTTGTACAAGTTTAAAGGGATTTTGAATAAAGAAGGCTATAACTCCATTTTACAACGCCAGGCCAGACCCTGTGGACAGCGCTTGATAGGAGCCAATTTCATCCTACAACAGGTCAATGACCAAAAGCACACCTCCAAATTATGCATGAACTATTTACGGAAAAAGCACTTATAGGGCGAGTGTAAAAAAGTAATTACCCTCCTATAAAGCAAACATTAACTGTAATTTATAACATCTTTGGGAAGTTGAGTTCAATTTCCCTAGCTACATCCAGGCCTGATTACTGCCACACCTTTTCTTAATCAAGACCACACTGATATAGGACCTCCCTGACAAAGTGAAGTAGACCAATTAATCTTTAAAAGCTAAACAACATGCTGTGATCCAAAGAAATTCAGGAACAAATGGGACACAAAGTAATTGAGATCTATCAGTCTGGAAAAGGTTATAAAGCTATTTTTAAAGCTTTGGTACCCCAGTTAACTAAAGTGAGAGCCATTATGCACAAATGGGGGAAAACATGGAGCAATGGTGAACCTTTCCAGGAGTTGCCGGCCAATAAAATTACAACAAGAGAGGAGTGAAGTTTCAATCCAAGAGGTCATAAAAGACCCCACAACAACATCATAAGATCTGCACGCATTACTTGCCTCAGTCAAAGTCAGTGTTCATGACTCCATCATAAGAAAGAGACTGGGCAAAAATAGTCTGCATGGCAGAGTTGCAAGATGAAAACTGAACTCCTTTTTTATTATTTTTTTATTGCAAACTTTATTATTTCAGAGGGTCAGCAGCATGCAAGGCCACTCTTCTCACACTTATTTGCTAGCAAATCAGATAAAAATGGCATAAGTCTATTACTTTGCGCTAATTGGGCTCTGCTGTATTTTTGGTCACAAGCACAGATACATCAGGCAGGTGTGGGCTGCCATCGAACCACCAGCTGTTTAGTTTTACCTGACTGGTAATCAAAATACAGGAGAGCTCTTTTATAAATTACATCTTGAAAAAAATAAAGAAAAAAATGACGTGGATCTTCGCTGTAATTTTTTGCCAGCCAGGTACAACTTAGCAGCTGGGGGCTGAAATCCTCAGTATGGAAGGGCCAAAACATTCTGCCCCCGCTGTGAATTGCATCCCGCAGCCGCCTAGAAATTGGGGCTTTCGTAGAAGTGCTGTATCTGACTCTTGCAAACTGGGTAGTAAAGGGGTTAATGCTAGCCATATATTGCCAGCTGGCACTAAGCTCAAACTTCCTAATGTTGGGTAAATGTTATACCTGGCCATAAGAAACCTTTATTTAAATAGTAAATAATTCATCACACCGTGAAAAATAATTTATTTGGAAAAATAACACAATCACAATCCTTGTTTTCATCTTTATTCCTCCCACAGCAACCCTCCAAGAGCCTCTGACATCCTGTCTAGGGATGGGCGAATCTACTCGTTAGGACTCGTTACTCTGCGAGTAGTAAGGAACTCGCAGGAGTCGGTACTCTGCGAGTTTCCAAGCGATTACTCGCACAGTAACGAGTCCAATGCAAACCAATGGCAAGCCTAGTTTTGTCAGAGTTTGCATTCAGTATTTTTCTCAGTTGCTAAACTCACTATCACATCGCTGTCTATGTAGCTGGATTGTCCCCAAATCGTTTAAACAATAGCACTGGTTCACGGACACCCGCTGTCAGCAGCGAGTCTTAGGAATGAGTGAGTCTATGACTCCTGTATACTGTATTCGGGACTCGCTGAATACAGAATATGTTAGTGTTCCGAGACAGCCTAGCATGTTAGGTCAGAAAACTGTGAAGATGGACAAGCATGTTAGCCAATCATATTCAGTAATGCCACAGCCCTGTTGGTTGTGGCATTACTATGATTGGCTGCTGTCCATCGTGATGCCTATGTCATGTATGTCAGGCAAGGCTGTATATAAGGTTTGCCCCCACCATTTTGGGCACATTCCTGTGACGATCTGAGCTAGTGCAGGGTGAGTAGGGAGACTTGGAGCAGATCCTAGCAAGGGAGTGTCAGTGAGTGTAGGAAACCCACCTCAAGATTCCTCACATTTAACCCAAACATCTCTTCTGAGAGCTACCAGGACGGAGGAGTGCTGTGTACAGGACTGTAGGCAGGGAGACAGGCAGGCAGGAGCAGCCTTAGAGTGCATACAGCACCGACCTCAGAGCTTAGCTTAGTCACTCAGCTTTCGCTGCCTGCTGGATCCAGCTGGTCACAAAAATACGGCGAAGCTCACGTCATTTTTTTTTTTTTTTAAATCATAAAACAATTACAAAAAATTGACTGCATCTTTACTAACCCCTCGACCATGGTCCAGGGGTTAATTAATATGCAGTCCCTTTTATTTATATTGTTTTATAGATTTTACAAAAAAAAAAAATGACGTGGGCGTCGCCATATTTTTGTAACCAGCCAGATCCAGCAGGCAGCGACAGGCTGCCCCAACCCCCAGGTGCCTATTTGTACCTCGTTAGACACAAGAATATATTTTTTTTATTATTTCATGAATTTCATGAAATAATAAAAAAAAATGCGTGGGGCTCCGCGCTATTTTTATGCCTAGCCAGGTACAGCTAAGCAGCTGGGGGCTGGAATCCACAGCGCAGGGAGGCCCAAGCTTTCTGTGCACCCCCCCCCACTGCAAATTGCGGCCTGCACCGCCCCAGAAGATGGCGCGTCCATTGAAGCGCCATCCTCTGGCGCTGAACCCCGCTCTTCCAGGGCCCTGGTGCGGTGGCTCACTGGGTAATAAAGGGGTTAGGGCCAGCTTTGTGTTATCAGCTGGCCCTAAGCCCGAAATTTATGGCGGTCACGCCAATATTACACATGACCGCCATAAATTTCTATTAAATTGTTTAAAAAAAAACACAATACACACAACATTTTTTTTTATTAGTAATAAAACAAAAAGCCATTAGGGACTCCATCTTTAATAAAAAAAATCCTCTTCCGTCCGACGTAGTCCCCAACGCAGTGTCAGCTCTGCTACATCCCTTTACATAGACACACATGTCTATCCAGAGGGACAGCAGGCTGAGAAATGTCTTTGGGTTCACCTCAGGTGAACCTTGCTGTCAAAGCCCGAATCTCTGCTGTAGGCTCCGGAGATTACCGAGCGAGTACAGCAGTCCGTTTTTATAAAAAAAAAAAATTTTTAATATTCTTTAAAAGCCGGCGACTTTTTGAGCTGGCTTTTAAAGAATAAAATGGGGAATTGCAGGTTTTTCTTCTGCTGCCAGACCCCTTATAGGGTCCAGCAGCACAGGAATCGCTGCAATACTCGCTTCCCCATTCATTAACATTGGACTCGCTAGACTTGCAACTAGGGATGGGCGAATCTACTCGCTAGGACTCGTTACTCGGCGAGTAGTAAGGGACTCGCAGGACTCGGTACTCTGCGAGTTTCCCAGTGATTACTCGCACGAGTCCAATGCAAATCAATATCAATCCTACTTTTGTCAGAAACGCTGACAAAACTAGGATTGCCATTGTTTGCATTAGACTCGGCTACTGTGCCAGTGATAGCAGGGAAACTTGCAAAGTAACTGCTGTTTCTTTGCGAGTCCAGCTGTCTTCTCTGTGCAGCTCCAGGGTCCTAGAGCCCGCCTGCTCACAGACATGATGTAGCAGAGCTGCGATTGTTCTCAGTCTGCTCATTCCCTGTGCATAGACATCTATATCTATGCACAGGGGATGTAGCAGAGAGGACATTGCGTTTTGGACTGCGTCGGACAGAAGAGGATTTTTTAAATTAAAGATGGAGTCCCTAATGGTTTTTTTTTATTTCAAATAAAAAATTTTCTCTGTGTTGTGTTTTTTTAACCCTTTATTGGAGATTCTTAGTGGCTGGGTCAAACGTGGCCTGACATTAAGAATCTCGGGCTTAATACCAGCTTGTATAACAAAGCTGGTATTAACCCCTTTATTACCCAGCGTGCTCCGCCACCAGGGCCGCTGGAAGAGCGGGGTTCAGCGCCAGAGGATGGCGCTTCAATGAATGCGCCATCTTCTGGGGTGGCTGCGGGCTGCAATTTGCAGCGGGGGGTGCCCAGAAAGCTTGGGCATCCCTGCGCTGCGGATTCCAGCCCCCAGCTGCTTAGCTGTACCTGGCTAGACATAGAAATTGCGCGGAGCCCCACGCATTTTTTTTTTATTATTTCATGAATTTCAGAGTCAGAGTCTCAGAGTCAGAGTCTCAGAGTCAGAGTCAGAGTCAGAGTCAGAATCTCAGAATTTCATGAAACAATTAAAAAAAAAATGCGTGGGGATCCGCGCAATTTCTTTGTCTAGCCAGGTACAGCTAAGCAGCTGGGGGCTGGAATCCGCAGCGCAGGGATGCCCAAGCTTTCTGGGCACCACCTGCTGCAAATTGCAGCCCGCAGCCGCCCCAGAAGATGGCGTGTTCATTGAAGCGCCATCCTCTGGCGCTGAACCCCGCTCTTCCAGCGGCCCTGGTGGCGGTGGCACGCTGGGTAATAGAGAGGTTAGGGCCAGCTTTGTATTATCAGCTGGCCCTAAGCCCGAAATTTATGGCGGTCACGCCAATATTAGACATGACCGCCATGAATTTCTATTAAATTGTTTTAAAAAAAACACAACACAAAGAAAATTTTTTATTAGAAATAAAAAAAAAGCCATTAGGGACTCCATCTTTAATTAAAAAAATCCTCTTCCGTCCGACGCAGTCCAAAACACGATGTCCTCTCTGCTCATCCCTGTGCATAGATATAGATGTCTATGCATAGGGAATGAGCAGACTGAGAACAATCTCAGCTCTGCTACATCATCTCTGTGCACAGACATTCATGTCTGTACACAGGGAATGAGCAGACTGAGAACAATCTCAGCTCTGCTGCATCAGGCAGCAGGCGGGCTCTAGGACCATGGAGCTGGCAGCCAGCACACAGAGCAGACAGGACTCTTATCTGTGCGAGTTTCCCAGCGATTACTTACAAAGTAAACGAGTCCAATGCAAATAAATGATAAAACTAGGATTGCTTCAGGCTGAAGCTTCCGAGACACATCTGCGATTTGTAAATCTCACACTACTCGCTATTACTCGCTTCCCCATTCATTAACATTGGACTCGCTAGACTCGCAACGAGTAGCGAGTCCTGTGCTCGGACTCGCTAGAGTCAAGCGATTCCGAGTAATTTAGGATTCGCCCATCACTACTTGCAACGAGTAGCGAGTTTCCGACTCGGACTCGTTAGAGTCTAGCGATTCCGAGTATTTTAGGATTCGCCCATCCCTAATCCTATCCCAACAGGACTGGAAACTGACTGATCTTGGGTTACCTCTGTGAGCGGGGTGATGTGACAGTCAGGTTCATATCAGTTCAGAACTCACCCATTTCTCTCTAGTTGACCTGAGGTGAACTCTACTGTGACGTCACCCCGCTCAAAGCGGTAGCCAAAAATCAGTCAGTTTCTGGTCCTGCCATGATAAGACATTGCAGAGGATCTTGGAGGTTCATGATGTCAGGCCAATGTTAGAACTGGCCATTTGGAGCCTCTAAGGAAATAGTAAATATTAAATAATACACCACAGCATGAAAAATAATTCATTTTGAAAAAGAACACAATCACAATCTTGGTTTCCAACTTTATTACTCCCGCACAAAAAGCTGACATTAACTCCTTTATTACCCAGTTTGTTACCAGTACCAGGGTAACTGGAAAACTTGGGTACGCACCAGAAAATGGTAATTAGATGAATGCGCCATTTTCTGGGGCAACTGTGGGGGGTGGCCCAGAACACTTGGGCTTTCTGCTGATGAGAATTCCAGCCCACAGCTGCCTAATTATACTTATCTGGGAACCAAAAATATGGCAATGCACCATGTAATTTTTTAAAGATTGTTTCAAGAAATAATTTTCAACAAAGGGCCCCCTTGTATTTTTTTTATTACCAGCCAGGTAAAACTAGGCACCCCAATCAGGCTTGGTACTAAACGGGCTGTTCCCGAACAGGCAGTAGCAGCAGGACACGGGTTAGAAACAAGGAAGGCATACCACAGGAGACTCCAAGGGATCCTGCAGCCTACTGTGACTACCCGGCCGGCTATCCTTACTTAACAACGGTTGTCTTCTGTGTACTGTACTACCATCAGCATTGTTTCAGTAAAGTACCCGGGTAGTGTGACAGAGTCTCTGTGTGCTTATTCACTGCTGCACTGTAACTTGCTTATCTCCTTCATCAGCACTTCCATCACTACAAGTGCATCCCTGCCCCGGAGGGCCAGCTCTACCTGCAGGGATCTGTACCATCTCGGTTGCTGTACCATCACCTTCCAGAGGTCTGAAGCGGCGCTGGTGCTACATCACCAGAATCTGCGGATGGAGTCATGATAAACTTATAAACTTTTATTCCCATTTCAAGTAGCCCTTTTTAGTTGACCACCAGGGCCACAGGTCTGGGCAGGCCACCAGTGACATCTCTATCACAGCAGAGGGCCCAGATACCTAAGTCCCCATACCCTGGGCTAGTCATGAGCACCACAAGTATGCCTGTTTTTTCACCCATACCATTCTAAAATAGCATGTCTACAGTAGATGCCCAAAATAGCTCTTTCCTAAAACAGATTGGTGCAGAACTTGTTTCTTCTTTTTTTAATGTATTGCACATGCTATACTGTTGGAGAAGCTTGTGAAGGGCAACACGAGTGGTTTCAAATCACAGCTCTATTATAATTAATTAAAGTCTCGTTAGATTTTACTGCTGGAGCACGACTTTCACCTGTTCAGACAGTTCTCTATGTAGTTTCTATGTTCTCTATGAAGAGAACAGTCATAACTGGTGTAAATCCCACTCCAGCAGCAAAAGCCAGAAACCAACCGGCTGCTATGAGTGGGGTGTCATCAACTCAGGTCAGCTACAGAGACAAGGCTGAGCTGTGATCTTAGGTAAACCAGAGTATGACATCACCTCACTCACAGCAGCCAGTCAGTGCCCAGTCCCGCAGTGAACAGATTTGTGATGATAATGGAGGTTTTGTGTGGGGGCAATAAAGATGGAAATGATGGCTGTGATTGTGTTTTTTTTCCAGATAAATTATTTTTCACAGTGTGGTGCATTATTTACTATTTACTTAGAGGTTCAAAATGGATGGGTATAACATTGGCCTTAAACTATGAACCTCGGGATTAACGCCAGCTAGCAAGATTCTGCTGGCATTAACCTCTTATTATCCAGTCTGCCACTATCAGTAGGGTTACTGGAAAAACATGGTAACTAACAGTTTTGGCATCTCTTATGGAGGCGCCAATTCTGAGGCACCAATGCGCTGCCATTTTTAGCATTGGGAGCCCAGAATTCTTCGGCCTCATCACGCTAAGAATTCCAGCCCCCAGCTGCTTGTGTTACCTTGGCTTAAAAGTTAAGAGAAAAGAACTTCCATATAAGAGCGCACACCAGAAATGCACTGCAAAACAGTGATTTTATTGAGATGAAACAGAACGGCAGACCCAAGGATTAAAAACAATCAAAAGCAAGTTGGGTCCAGGAAACATACCCCCACAATCGTGTTAAAACAATGAAACACAAATGGCACAATGAAAATTCAAAAACTTCTTTTTTTTACTTTTGGAGCCAACTTGATACCGTGGGGCCTGAATCATAATGGCGATGGGTCTATAATAATGCAGCTAGATCAGGATGGCCCCTATACTAATTATTTCCTAGACTCGGCCCAGTGGCATTATCCTTCTGTATCTGGGGTGTTGTCAAAATAACCTTCACAGGCCGTGATAAAGATGCTTACAAACATGGGGACCTCCATCAATTGTTTATCTTGTAATTGATTAATTATTTCTCCTGATGCATTTTCTACTCCCACCCCTGCATACCAGTCAGATTCACTTTTGTATATTCTGACTCATATACATTTATTACCCCTTTATTTATAAAATCACTTTGTCCTCACAAATGCTATGGTATTTTCACCCCAGTACATCAATTGAATTTATTTATGTTGTGACTAGGGATGAGTGAGTATACTCGCTACTATTCGGTATTCACCGAATAGTAGTGGTATTTGGGCTACTCGCTACTCACTACTCTCCGAGTACTTATGAGTACTCGGGAGTAGCGAGTAGTCCTAATACTTTCGCAGTATATCTATGGATACACTGCAAAAGTAGCCTAAAAGTTAATAAAAGTTGTTAAAAAATAATAAACTTACATACTCACGCCTGCATCGGGACCGCCAGAGAAGCCATCCAATACCTGGAAAAGGACCTGTCACAACCAGCCAATCAGATGGCGCTACGTCACAAACATGTGATCGCTAGTGGCCACCTGATTGGCCAATTTGCACAGTCCTAGATATACTATCAGGACCTTGCAAACTGGCTAATCAGGTGGCCGCTAGCGATGACGTAATTGTGACATGGCACCATCTGATTGGCCAGATCGCTAAAGGCCATTGGCTGGTAGTGAAAGGTCCTTTTCCAGCAATCGGATGGTTTCTCTGGCGGTCCCGGTGCAGGCGTCGGAAGGTAAGTATGTAAGTTTATTATTTTTTAAGAACTTTAATTAACTTTTAGGCTACTTTCGCAGTGCTTCTATAGATACACTGCGTAAGTATTCGTACTCGCTGTACTTGCAATGAGAAGCGAGTGCCGCTGCCTACTCATTGCGAGTACAGCGAGCACGAATAATGCGGTACTCGCTCATCCCTAGTTGTGACCCATGTATGCCCAATTTTATTATTGTCTGTTTTTATGTCCTTTTCCCTTGGAACGTATCCTCTGCCTCAATATATGGCCACTGTATATTAACTTTTTATATGTAGGCACTATGATCTCTTTTTGGACAAATCTCCCCCCCACCCACTCCCCACTCTTGTGGGCACTTGTTCAGTGCACTCAACCTTGAACCTTCTTCCAACCTTGACTTCCATTTAGGAATCTTCCCAGGTTGCTATTAAATGATATAACTCCTATGTTAGAAACTGTATGATGTACACAAAAATCCTTTATTCCATTGATACCATCCAACCTGTAAGATAGGGGTTAATTGTCAAGATGGGTGATTATCTACACCCTGGCTCCAGCACAGCTTGGGTTAAACCACTTCCTAGGCCGACAAAACTCTTCCCCAATCCTCTCTGTGATGTCAGTAATGGTGGGTTTACATGTCCCGATATCGGGGCGATATCGGAGTCAACGGGGCGGGAGCGCGCATTTTTTGAGCGATTTTCCCGATATCGCATCGGCGGTTTACATGCTGCGATATCGGGAAACAACGTCACTACGATGTGTACGCCCACCAACCCAGTAACGACCATTTAACATGAGAGTTAATGGGTGAGTTGCGAGTACACATCGTAGTTGGATGTTTACACGCAACGATCCTGCTACAACGGCCAATGCGATATCGGGCGGTTGAAGAGCACGCTCATTCAACCCCGATATCGTTTTGGCATCGTTCCAGGATTGCGTTGTACGTTCAAACCGTACAACGCGCGAGCGATATCGGGTCCAACTCCCGAACCACGTGACTTTTTGTCGGAGTTGGATCGGAGTTGGACGCCGATATCGTGGCGTGTAAACCCACCATCACTCTTATTTTTAACACGCCCCCTCAATCTACAGAGCATGTACAGTAACCATTGCCCAGACTTAACCACCTTCCCTAGTAACAAGGGAGGCGATTCTCCCTCTCCAGACCTGCAAACATGCCCCTGGCCAACCACTTGCGACCGGAAATGACGCGATGGTTGGCACAGAAACTGAGAAGTAGTGGCACCATCAATTATCTCTTTGACACTATGGACAGGTATTTAAAGCAGAATTTGCACCCCTATCACCAGCTCCTGACACAAGGATGGCATACACATGGGGCTGGTGCACTCTCCCACACATCAGGGGCTCACCTACTACTGCTCTAAGGGCACCTTGGGTCCTATATACTGGCTGCAGGGCTGCCTATTCTGGGCTTCACCTGAGTCTGATAGCCCAAATGGGATGTTTTGACACTGTTCTCTATACTAGTAGCTGAGGGGTTACCGGTACTTGATCTAACTGTGCACCTATCAGTACATAAACAGCATGTTATCCTGAATGCTAATAGGGTGTATGGGATTGCTGCTCATTACTCTGCTGGCATGCCAATATATGATATTCAATTTTATTGTCTTTATGCTACTCTGAATTGTCTGAACATGTAGTCTTATGTTTGTAATTTATACTCAGGTTACCCACTTCGATTAATAACTTGCCTGTAACCAAACTTTTGTTCTGACCCTTTTGTTACCAGCTATTATTGTACATGATGATGTTTTCAATGGTTACTATGTTAGCTCTCACCATTTAACTATACAGTAGCCCAGTTTTTGTATTTTCATTGTGCCTTTCGTGTTTCAATGCTTCAACATGATTGTGGGGTATGTTTCCTGGACCCAACTTGCTTTTAAGTGTTTTGAATCCTTGTTTCTGCTGTTCTGTTTCATCACAATAAAATCACTGTTTTGCACTGCATTTCTGGTATGCGCTCTTATATGGAAGTTCTTTTCTCTTAACTGTTATGCCTTGACAGCTTCTCCGTAGCTGCACCCACAATATTGTTCTACCAGGCAGTTGCACCCCATATATTAATTGTGCCTGTGTTATCATGGCTATCAATAAAAAATACAACGAAGCGTACGCCCATTTTTTTCAATTATTTATTTTCCCAGTAATCTGACATCAGTTTGGTTGCCATGATGGCAACTAATCACAGATGGTGGTAGAGAGTGTGGGAGTGGCTAGATCTGACTTTAAACAATCAAGAGGGGGCAAGCAAAGACTTTCATTAATGGGCACATTAACATGGTGACAGCGTAAGTAATGGGTAAGTAATAGTTTTGGAAACTAGAGTCTCTGTGAAAAAAATGGAGCACCAATGTAAAATGGTTTGAGCTGTGTTTGGCAGCTTTTGGGCCCCTTTAAAAGTGTTTTCTATGCCCTTGATTTTGCCTCCCATTGATTTGAATAAGGTTTGGAAGTTTGGCAAACTGTTTGCCAATTTAAGTCGGAGAACATATACCCATTCGGCGAACAGAGTCAAACCAGAACTTCAAAAGGTTTGTTCATCTCTATTTAGGACCTGGAAGACTTGATGTGGTAAATATATCCACGATGTTATGCCTCTTACCATGGAGCCAGGCTCCAATGGGCAGGGAGGTCGGTGCCAAGCAGGTGGCTCCGTACAGTCTCCTATACAGGTTACTCACCAGGTTGGTGATTCTGATAAGCCTCCTGTCTCCTCACCTGCAGCATTCTCTGCTCAGAGTTTGCAGTCACTGAGGAGTACTTTCAGGACCTTCTTTAAGCAATGCCTGCCGCATCATGCTGTTATTTTATAGACCAAGTATGCCCTGATTTGTAAGTACCTTCTCAACCCATTGCTGATAGTTTCTGTGTATATAAGGCATCCTTCCCTTAAGGGAGGTGCCTGGGCATCGTGTTCCAGTCCTTAGAGCATTGCTAGTGTTCAGGCCCCCTTTCCTTTTGCCTTGCACCTGAGACGTCTGTTTTAAATCTGTTTTGTAAACATACTTATGTTTGTCTTTCCTGAGTAACAGCTATAGACTCTACCTGCCAGTTCTGGACTTCACAGAACTACCTGGTCTCTGCCACAGGCTGTCATTGATTTCACTGAACTTCCTGGTCTCAGTTTCAGTCTGGAGTAGCCCATTTCAGGCTACACGTAAGCAGCTACATCTCCATTATGGTCTGCACCAGAGTTCTGTCCTTGGCCAGAGACATCAGCACTTGATGTGCAGCTTACGGATACCTTTTCCTAGAGACTCTTCTCTATTTAAGTCACCCCTTTTGCACCCGTTTGCACGTCAGTTGCTCCTACAGGGTTGCTTGGTGTCACATGCCAGAGGGTCCTCTCTTATGGATACCCACCCACGGGGCATGTCTTTGTATTCCTAATAAAGGTCAAGTTTTCATTGAAGTCACTGTTCGGCCTGTTCCTGTCTGGTTCAGTTTCCACAAGTCGACTTGTGGTCCAATGAGTCTACACTTCACAACCCACACCTTCTCACAACCCAACCCAAACATAAAAAAGAATACTAAATCAGGAAGGGGCAAACACTTTTTAAGACCACTGTACCTTCAATCAATGTGTCCAAAGAGTTCTATTTTAACCTCATCGGTCCACAGGATTTGTTTCCAAAATGCATCAAGCTTGTTAAGATATTCTTTTGCATACTTCTGATGCTGAATTTTATGTTGAGGATGCAGGGGAGGTTTTCTTCTGGTGACTCTCCCATGAAGACCATATTTGTGCAGGTGTCTGTAAACAGTAGAGCAATATACCACAACTCCAGAGTGTGCTAAATCTTCCTGAAGATCTTTTGTAGTCAAGCCAAAGTTCTGATTTGCCTCTTTGGCAATCCAATAAGCAGCTCTCACTGAAGTTATGTTTGGTCTTCCAGACCTTATCTTTACCTCTTCTGTTCCTGCCATTTCTGACTGAGGACAGGCCAACTTGAAAACACTTTTCTATTTTCTTATAGGCTTCTCTTGCTTCGTGGGCCTCCACCATTTTTTTGCTCAGTGTGCTAGGCAGCTGCTTAGAAGAACATCTGTTGTTTTTTGGCACAAGTTTTGAGGAGGCTTGGTTTTTATAAAGCTTTGAAATTCGCATTGCCTTGCATTTACTAAAGATTATAGTGAACAAGCCATAATCCCAGCAGGCTAATTAAGGTCTGCAAACTTGGTCAAAGTTATCTGAGCTCACAGATATCCAAGCGTGCAAAAACTTTTATATTTGTCCATTTTCTTTTTTTGAAATTTTTTAAAATTTTACAGATAAAAATATTTTTTATGCCAGAAAAACAATATGATATGTGTTATCTTTTACTGCATTCCTTATAGAGATTATTTCATCTTCAAATTGCCTAACTGTTTACAATGACAGTGCCCAAATTTTTGCATGTCACTATAGTTTACCCGTAATCAGCTACACTTAGGGTTATCCTCCACATAGCACCCATGTGCAGAATACCCCTAAATGTGGCTGATTATGGGTAAGCTATGCATCATGTATTTCATTAGGGCAATGCTAGGCTTACACCATATTTAAAACATAGCAGGCATTAACCCCTTAATGACCAATGACGGCTGTACCTGTCACGGCTTTGAACTGTCACTGTGTGCAAACACTCTCTTTGGTCAAAAAATGCAGAAAATATCATCCTAAATTTACTACTAACATAAAGTCCAATATGTCATGAAAAAAAAGTCTTGGAGTCACTGGGACATGTTGAAGTGTTCCAGAGTTATAATCTCATAAAGTGACTCTGGTCAAAATTGCAAAATAAATCTCGGTTCTTAACAGGTTAAAAAAATCATATTGCTTATCTAGTGGCCAGCACTGAGACACTTTACACTCAGTCACTTAGGTCATCATATTCTCTAGCATTGAGACACCTTATATTTAACTACGCTGGTTATGTATTGAATAACACTAGAGGCCCCGTCACATGGGGCGACATCGCCGCCTATTACATAGGTTGATGTAGGGGCGTGGCCTATCGGCGGCGTCATCGCCCCTATGTCACCTCATGTAAAGGGGCGATGTCGGCGCCGCCGGGAGGTAGCCTGGTTTCACAATAGCGCTGTGAAACCAGGCGGCCGATTTGGGGCGATGTGCACACATCGCCCCATGTAACCGGCCGCCGGCGACCTGTCAGGCGATGGGAGCCATAGGCTCCCATTGTCCTGCATCGCCGCTGGGTTTTTCAGACACCCTAGACGGCGATGCCGCCTGACAGCTCGCCGGTGCGGTGCTGGAGATGTCGCCCCGTGTAAATGGGGGATGGTGAAGCTGGTGGGGTGGCAAAAACGTGCGCGCACCCGCCTGTCATCGCCGATATCTCCAGCCCCGTCACCAGGTGTGACGGGGCCTTAAGACAATTTATAATTAACTCTTGTGTCCACTGTAACATATTTTATGTACATCAGTTTTGTATTTGTGTATTTTCTTTCACCTCCAGTGCCACATTATTCCCTCTTTTCTTTCATATTACCTCTTTATTTGACCAAAAATTCTATATGTATTTCAATGCTATTTTTTCATGTGATTCAATAAATTAGTCTATTTTAATCTAAATAGTGATTTTTGATTATTCATTTTTTTCCATATTTACTCCATTTTTTTCATAGTTAACATTACTATGTTGGATTTATGTTTCCCACCTTGTCTAACATTTTGCTATATTAATTTTTGGTTATTAATCTACATAAAGATGACCTAGTCTATAAGAAAATTTCCAACACTATGAAACTAAGCAGCATCATGGTAACCAAGTTAATACAGTGGTTTAACAGGACGGATTCCACTGTCTGCAGGATAACTGGTATGCTGGAGTCACACAGTCAAATGCCTTATGGAAGAATGGAATGAAAATGTCCGGACTGGCCGTCGGTTCTCTTGACCTGAGAGCTGCATGAATTTCTACTGTAGTGTTCTGTTTGTTGAAACCTGAGACAGTAAATCTCCCTGAAAACACTGCAAAGAAAGTCATTAGATTATAAACTGAGTTATGGATATTATAATTAGAAATGTTCTCCAATCTCAAATTCGAGCTGTTTAGGTTGTTTGAGTCATTCGACGAATGCGAACAATTAGCTTCAAATTCGGCAGTTCGATATTATGTTCAATAACAGTTCGTTTGCCAAAAGGACCCTATAAGGTGGTCTGGGGTAAGAGGAAAAGGCTGAAATGGTGGCATGATTGTTTAAAAGCCAGCGGTAAAAAGCCACTGGCTTTTAAACAATCATTCAGCCCGATCCTCTTCCCCCAGCAGCCTCCCATCCCAATCCTCCACTCCCCCCGCTGCCTCCCATCCCAATTCTAAGTTAGGACTGGGCGGGGACCGAAGGACCAAGGCGGGAAAGCCAGCAGCGGTGAGAAGACTTCACCGCTGGCTATCCTGCTCTGTGCTGCGCTCCCCTCTCCCTGATGCCCCCTCCCCACTCCCTGGATCTGCTCCCCCCGCTCGATCCTAACTAGCGGCAGGGGAAGTGATGAGGGGGCATCAGGGAGCGGGGAGAGCAGCACAGAGCAGGAAAGCCGGCGGTGAGGGGTTAATAAAGATGCAGTCCTGTTTTTTTAATGAATTTTTCCAAAAAAATTTGTCATGGGTTTTTCCATATTTTTGTGTCCAGCCACATACAGCAGGCAGAAACGGGTTGCCTCCAACCACCAGGTGCCTATTTGTATCTGCCTAGAAACAGAAATAGAAGGGAGCCCTTTTTTATTATTATTATTTCATGAATTTCATGAAATAATTAAAAAAAAATGCGTAGGGCTTCGCGCTATTTCTATTTCCAGCCAGGTACAACTAAGCAGCTGGAGGCTGGAATCTGCAGCGCAGGGAGGTCCAAGCTTTCTGGGCACCCCCCGCTGCGAATTGCAGTCCACAGCCACCCCAGAAAATGGCGCGTTCAGATAAGCGCCATCTTTTGGCGCTGAACCCAGCTCATCCAGGGCCCTGGTGCAGTGGCTCACTGGATAATAAAGGGGTTAGGGCCAGCTTTGTGTTATCATCTGGCCCTAAGTCCAAAATTTATGGAGTCACGCCAATATTAGACATGACCGCCATGAATTTCTATTAGTTTTTAAAAAAAAAAAACACAACACATAGAAAAATTTCTTTATTTGAAAAAATAACAAAACAACATTTAGACTCCATCTTTATTAAAAAAATGTCTTCAGCCCGATGTCCAATCAGATTTTCTTCTTTAGCTCAGCTACATCTCTGGTAGAGAACCTCTATCAGAGATGTAGCTGAGCTGTGCAGCACCCGGGCGTGGGAAAGTTCTTATGAATTCATGCTGCATGAACTCACATGAACCTTTCCCTGACTGCACCGCGGCTTCTTCAAATGAACAGCTGATCTGCATCAGCTGATCATTTGAAATAACTGGTGGGAAAGCCAGCAGTGAGAAGAGTTCACTGCTGGCTTTCCTGTTCCCTGATGCCCCCTCATCGTCCCCCCGCCGCCTCCCTGCCTGATCCTAAGTTAGGGCAGGGGCGGGGGGAGCAGATCCAGGGAGCGGGGAGGGGATATCAGGGAACGAGGAGAACAGCACAGAGCAGGAAATCCGGCGGGTCCTGTGTCTTTCACTCCCCGCTCCCGGTGCTGCGCTCCTCCCTCCCTGTAATTGCTCCCCCCGCCCGGTACTAATGTTAAAACATATTTTACATTAATTTTCATTGGTGTTCGACATGTTTGACAGTGTTTGATGAACATTTGACGAACATTCGACGAACACACAGCAAATTCAACGAATTGAAAAAGGACACTCAACTATGGCTAGGGTCACTTCTCCGTTTTTATTTTTAAAACCTGATCCGGTTTTGAGCTTTCAAAAAGCTCAAAACCGGACAAGGAAATGCTCCTCATAGGATGCAATGCTAAACACTGGATTGCTTCACAAGCAATCCGGTGTCCGTCTCCGGCACTGCAGGCTGCAGTTTTTGGAGCGGTTCTATCATCCGCACTCCAGTAACCGGATTGCTCAGGATGTGTAATCCTGAGCAATCCGGCTGCTGCATAGTTTGCTCATCCTGGCTGTTGCAGGGATGAGCAAACTGTTCTTTGTAGTGTAAATAGTTAAAGTAAATAAATAAATGATTGCTTGAGGTCTCTAGGGGGGCTTAGTCCCCCTAGAGACCGTACGCCCGCTCAGGTGGGCTTCTCCTACAATGTCCACATGCGATGGGCTCCTCATGCATGACCCCCAAACTCACCCCCCCCGTATCTATATAGAGGGGTCCCTGTACCCCTCTTGTATAGCTCTCCCTTTTTGTGTTATAAACTAATTATTAAAGTATAGAATGCAGTGCACAGTTACGTGCTCTCCAGCCACTTTCATTTTGCAGGCATAGGCGGGGCTGTGTTTGCTGCTGCCTCCGCCCACTGATTAATTATGGCCGCCCCCTCTGGCCTGGCTTCTGTGTTGAGAGGGCGGCCGCGTCATGAAAGGGGCGTAGCTAAGTTAGTGTCATAGCGATAGCCCCGCCCCTTTCATGACGTGGCCGCCCTCTCAACACAGAAGCCAGGCCAGAGGGGGCGGCCATAATTAATTAGCAGGCGGAGGCAGCAGCAAACACAGCCCCGCCTATGGCTGCAAAATGAAATTGGCTGGAGAGCACGTAACTATGCACTGCATTCTATACTTTAATAATTAGTTTATAACACAAAAAGGGAGAGCTATACAAGAGGGGTACAGGCACCCCTCTGTATAGATACGGGGGGGGGTGAGTGAGTTTGGGGTACATGCACAGAGCTATGAGGAGCCCGTCGCATGTGCACATTGTAAGAGAAGCCCACCTGAGTGGGCGTACGGTCTCTAGGGGGACTAAGCCCCCCCTAGAGACCTCAAGCAATCATTTATTTATTTAAATTAACTATTTACACTACAGAGAACAGTTTGCTTATCCCTGCAACAGCCGGGATGAGCAAACTATGCAGTAGCCGGATTGCTCAGGATTACACATCCTGAGCAATCCGGTTACTGGAGTGCGGTATTCAGCACACATTTTTCCACAAAAATGTGTGTAAAGGCAATTGCGTTCACTGCATCCAGATCTGGATGCGGTGAACGCAATTCTATTTTTAAGTGTGACCCTAGCCTATATAGTACTGTTGAACTCCTTTATTTTATTTGTTTATTTTATTGAATTGAAATCGAAAACTGGGGTGGTGGCTCATCTCTAATTATGTTTCAATTTGTGATAATATGATAATTAGTGATGAGCGAGTACTAAAATGCTCGGGTGCTCGAAGCTCGGGCCGAGCATCCCGAGATACTCGTGTACTCGGCCCGAGTAACGAGCCCAATGTTATCCTACGGGAGACACGAGTATTTTTATGAAATGACTGCCGGCAGCATGGAAAAACCCTAAAAATGTCACAAAAGTCTCAGAAGAGTGCTGAAATGACATGGCAACACCATGGGGAAGACCCCTGGAAGCATTTCTCACTCAAAAGTCACAGCTGTGAACAATGTTGTCCGAGTTTCACGCCAATTTTACGGAGTCTCCAGAAAACCTTCCAAAATGACACCAAAATGAATATTTAGGGTGGAAATGTTAAGGGCACATACCCAATAGTGAGATACAGCTGGTGTATGTTACTTTTTGTGATTACATGAAAGATTTTACGTGAAAACATTGTGCGGCACTCCGATGACCCTGAGAAGAGACGAACATGAAGCCCTGTCTTGAAATAATGTGCCCATTTTGACGAACTGGGTCTATTGTAGTATCTTCCTTTGCCAGGGCAGTCCAAAATTGGGAGGTTCACCAATGCCCCTGGATAGAGACATGCAGGATGGCCTGTAAACAAGAACTGGGTGTATTGTAGTATAGCCCTTTGGCCAGGGCAGCCAAAAATTGGAAGGTTCAACAATGACCCATGCATACAGACATGTAGTAGGGCCTGTAACCCTCAAGTGGGTGTATTGTAGTATAGCCCTTTGGTCAGGGCAGCCAAAAATTGGGAGGTTCAACAATGATTCATGCATACAGACATGTAGTAGGGCCTGTAACCCTCAAGTGGGTGTATTGTAGTATAGCCCTTTGGTCAGGGCGGCCAAAAATTGGGATGTTCAACAATGACCCATGCATACAGACATGTAGTAGGGCCTGTAACCCTCAAGTGGGTGTATTGTAGTATAGCCCTTTGGTCATGGCAGCCACAAATTGGGAGGTTCAACAATGACCCATGCATACAGACATGTAGTAGGGCCTGTAACCCTCAAGTGGGTGTATAGTAGTATAGCCTTTGGTCA
Source organism: Allobates femoralis (assembly GCA_033576535.1). Taxonomy (NCBI): domain Eukaryota; kingdom Metazoa; phylum Chordata; class Amphibia; order Anura; family Aromobatidae; genus Allobates; species Allobates femoralis. The sequence continues at coordinate 528,774,749 of JARQOC010000002.1, read as the reverse complement.
GGGCAGCCACAAATTGGGAGGTTCAACAATGACCCATGCATACAGACATGCAGTAGGGCCTGTAACCCTCAAGTGGGTGTATTGTAGTATAGCCCTTTGGTCAGGGCGGCCAAAAATTGGGAGGTTCAACAATGACCCATGCATACAGACATGTAGTAGGGCCTGTAACCCTCAAGTGGGTGTATTGTAGTATAGCCCTTTGGTCAGGGCAGCCAAAAATTGGGAGGCTCCTCATTGTCCCTGGATAGAGACGTGCAGGAGGGCCTGTAAACAAGAACTGGGTGTATTGTAGTTATAGCCCTTTGGCCAGGGCAGCCAAAAATTGGAAGGTTCAACATTGTCCCTGGATAGAGACGTGCAGGAGGGCCTGTAACCCTCAAGTGCGTGTATTGTAGTATAGGCCTTTGGCCAGGGCAGCCAAAAATTGGGAGGTTCAACAATGACCCATGCATACAGACATGTGGTAGGGCCTGTAACCCTCAAGTGGGTGTATTGTAGTATAGCCCTTTGGTCAGGGCAGCCACAAATTGGGAGGTTCAACAATGACCCATGCATACAGACATGTAGTAGGGCCTGTAACCCTCAAGTGGGTGTATAGTAGTATAGCCTTTGGTCAGGGCAGCCACAAATTGGGAGGTTCAACAATGACCCATGCATACAGACATGCAGTAGGGCCTGTAACCCTCAAGTGGGTGTATTGTAGTATAGCCCTTTGGTCAGGGCGGCCAAAAATTGGGAGGTTCAACAATGACCCATGCATACAGACATGTAGTAGGGCCTGTAACCCTCAAGTGGGTGTATTGTAGTATAGCCCTTTGGTCAGGGCAGCCAAAAATTGGGAGGCTCCTCATTGTCCCTGGATAGAGACGTGCAGGAGGGCCTGTAAACACAGAACTGGGTGTATTGTAGTATAGCCCTTTGGCCAGGGCAGCCAAAAATTGGAAGGTTCAACTTTGTCCCTGGATAGAGACGTGCAGGAGGGCCTGTAACCCTCAAGTGGGTGTATTGTAATATAGGCCTTTGGCCAGGGCAGCCAAAAATTGGGAGGTTCAACAATGACCCATGCATACAGACATGTAGTAGATCCTGTAACCCTCAAGTGGGTGTATTGTAGTATAGCCCTTTGGTCAGGGCAACCATAAATTGGGAGGTGGAACAATGACCCATGCATACAGACATGTAGTAGGGCCTGTAACCCTCAAGTGGGTGTATAGTAGTATAGCCCTTTGGTCAGGGCAGCCACAAATTGGGAGGTTCAACAATGACCCATGCATACAGACATGCAGTAGGGCCTGTAACCCTCAAGTGGGTGTATTGTAGTATAGGCCTTTGGCCAGGGCAGCCAAAAATTGGGAGGCTCCTCATTGTCCCTGGATAGAGACGTGCAGGAGGGCCTGTAACCCTCAAGTGGGTGTATTGTAGTATAGCCCTTTGGTCAGGGCAGGCCAAAAATTGGGAGGTTCAACAATGACCCATGCATACAGACATGTAGTAGGGCCTGTAACCCTCAAGTGGGTGTATTGTAGTATAGCCTTTGGTCAGGGCGGCCAAAAATTGGGAGGCTCCTCATTGTCCCTGATAGAGACGTGCAGGAGTGCCTGTAACAAGATGGGTGTATTGTAGTATAGCCCTTTGGCAGGGCAGCCAAAAATTGGAAGGTTCAACTTGACCCTGGATAGAGACATGCAGTAGGGCCTGTAACCCTCAAGTGGGTGTATTGTAATATAGGCCTTTGGCCCAGGGCAGCCAAAAATTGGGAGGTTCACAATGTCCCTGATAAGACATGTAGTAGTCCTGTAAACCTCAAGTGGGTTATTGTAGTATAGCCCTTTGGTCAGGGCAACCATAAAATTGGAGGTTGAACATGTCCCTGCATACAGACTGTAGTAGGGCCTGTAACCCTCAAGTGGGTGTATTGTAAGTATAGCCCTTTGGTCAGGGCAGCCAAAATTGGGAGGTTCAACAATGACCCATGCATACAGACATGTCAGTAGGGCCTGTAACCCTCAAGTGGGTGTATTGTAGTATAGGCCTTTGGCCAGGGCAGCCAAAAATTGGGAGGCTCTCATTGTCCCTGGATAGAGACAGTGAGGAGCCTGTAACCCTCAAGTGGGTGTATTGTAGTATAGCCCTTTGGTCAGGGCGGCCAAAATTGGGAGGTTCAACAATGACCCATGCATACAGACATGTAGTAGGGCCTGTAACCCTCAAGTGGGTGTATTGTAGTATAGCCCTTTGGTCAGGGCGGCCAAAAATTGGGAGGTTCAACAATGAACCATGCATACAGACATGTAGTAGGGCCTGTAACCCTCAAGTGGGTGTATTATAGTATAGCCCTTTGGTCAGGGCAGCCAAAAATTGGGAGGCTCCTCATTGTCCCTGGATAGAGACGTGCAGGAGGGCCTGTAAACAAGAACTGGATGTATTGTAGTATAGCCCTTTGGTCAGGGCAGCCAAAAATTGGAAGGTTCAACTTTGTCCCTGGATAGAGACGTGCAGGAGGGCCTGTAACCCTCAAGTGGGTGTATTGTAGTATAGCCCTTTAGTCAGGGCAGCCAAAAATTGGGAGGCTCCTCTTTGTCCCTGGATAGAGACGTGCAGGAGGGCCTGTAACCCTCAAGTGGGTGTATTGTAGTATAGGCCTTTGGCCAGGGCAGCCAAAAATTGGGAGGCTCCTCTTTGTCCCTGGATAGAGACGTGCAGGAGGGCCTGTAACCCTCAAGTGGGTGTATTGTAGTATAGGCCTTTGGCCAGGGCAGCCAAAAATTGGGAGGTTCAACAATGACCCATGCATACAGACATGTAGTAGGGCCTGTAACCCTCAAGTGGGTGTATTGTAGTATAGCCCTTTGGTCAGGGCAGACAAAAATTGGGAGGCTCCTCATTGTCCCTGGATAGAGACGTGCAGGAGGGCCTGTAAACAAGAACTGGGTGTATTGTAGTATAGCCCTTTGGTCAGGGCAGCCAAAAATTGGGAGGCTCCTCTTTGTCCCTGGATAGAGACGTGCAGGAGGGCCTCAAAACATTTTTCCCATTGAAAAGGAGCGGGTCTCCTGTCGTTGTAATGCCCATTCTAAAAGAATGGGCGAAAAAATTTACCACTGCGAGTATACCTCAAACAACAGCCTAACTATTGTAACGGTCATCATGGTGTCACATGAGGAGAAGGAGGAGCAGTCCAGCGATTAGCCAAAGTCCGGAAGTGTGTACCCATGGGTGAGTGGAGGTACATGTCAAATTCAAATAACAAAATTTTAATTCAGTTGTCATTTGCTGGTGGTGTGGTGAAGTCTGGCCCAATCCAACCCTTGTTCATCTTGATCAGAGTCAGCCTGTCCGCATTTTCAGTTGACAGGCGGGTGCGTTTATCAGTGATGATTCCACCTGCAGCACTGAAAACACTCTCTGATAAAACGCTAGCGGCAGGGCAGGCCAGGACTTCCAAGGCGTAGAGAGCTAATTCATGCCACGTGTCCAGCTTGGAGACCCAATAATTGAAAGGCACAGAGGAATCTCGCAGTACAGTTGTTCGATCTGCAAGGTACTCCTTCAGCATCTGCCCAAACTTAGCATTTCTGGTGGCACTACCCCGCACCTCAGTGGCTGTGGTACGTGAGGGGCTGAGAAAACTGTCCCACATCGTAAAGACAGTTCCCCTGCCTCTGGCGGATTGGACTTGTGCCCCTCTCGGCCGTACGCCTTGGTTGTCCACCGAATCCTGACCTATGCCGCTAGCGTTTTGTGAGGGGAATGATTTCACTACTTCCGTGACTATGGCCCTGTGGAACTGCTGCATTTTGGCTGACCTCTCCGCCTCAGGAATGAGAGACATAAAGTTCTCCTCGTAGCGTGGGTCTAACAGTGTTGCCAACCAGTACTGATTGTCGGCCAAGATGTTCTGAACGCGAGGGTCACGAGACAGGCAGCTTACCATAAAGTCAGCCATGTGCGCCAGACTCTTAACAGCCATCACTTCAGTATCCAGACCAACACGATGACTGAACATGCTGTCCTCCTCCTCCTCATCTTCCCTGTCCTCTGGCCAGCCACGCTGAATCGAGGGTATGACTGGTGTGCATGTCATATCCTCAATTTGGCCAGAGAGTTGCTCCATGTCTTCATCCTCCTCCTCCTCGTCATAGTCCTCCACTGCACGTAGTGATGAGATGAGGCTGGGCTGTGTGTTTTCACCCACACCCACTACTGTTTCTTGCTCAAAGTCATCGCGCTCGGCCTGCAATGCATCCTCTTTGATTTTCAGCAGAGACCATTTTAGAAGGCAGAGTAGTGGTATGGTGACGCTAATAATGGCGTCATCGCCGCTCACCATCTTGGTGGAGTCCTCAAAGTTTTGGAGGACGGTGCATAGGTCCGACATCCATCTCCACTCCTCAGGTGTTATGTGTGGAGTTTGACCCATTTACCGATGGCTTAGGTGATGCAGGTAGTCCACAACTGCCCTCTTCTGCTCACATATCCTGACCAACATGTGCAGAGTTGAATTCCAACGCGTGGGGACATCACACACCAGTCTGTGGGCCGGAAGATGCAAACGGCTCTGAAAGCCGGCAAGGCCGGCTGAAGCAGCAGGTGACTTGCGAAAATGTGCAGACAGACGCCGAACTTTTACCAGCAGGTCAGACACCTCTGGGTATGACTTCACAAACCTCTGAACCACCAGGTTGAGCACATGGGCCACACATGGAACATGCGTCAGCTGCCCTCGCCTCAAAGCTGCCACCAGGTTCCGGCCATTGTCACACACGACCTTTCCTGGCTTTAGGTTCAGAGTAGGGATGGGCGAATCTACTCGCTAGGACTCGTTACTCGGCGAGTAGTAAGGGACTCGCAGGACTCGGTACCCTGCGAGTTTCCCAGCGTTTACTCGCACGAGTCCAATGCTAATCAATGGCAAACGCTGACAAAACTAGGATTGCCATTGTTTGCATTAGACTCGGCTACTGTGCCAGTGATAGCAGGGAAACTCGCAAATATCTGCTGTTACATTGCGAGCCGAGTCCAGCTGTCTTCTCTGTGCAGCTCCAGGGTCCTAGAGCCAGCCTGCTCACAGAGATGATGTAGCAGTGCTGAGATTGTTCTCAGTCTGCTCATTCCCTGTGCATAGACATCTATATCTGTGCACAGGGGATGTAGCAGAGAGGACATCGCATTTTGGACTACGTCGGACGGAAGGGGATTTTTTTTATTAAAGATGGAGTCCCTAATGGCTTTTTTTTTTATTTCAAATAAAAATTTTTCTCTGTGTTTTTTTAACCCTTTATTGGAGATTCTTAGTGGCTGGGTCAAACGTGGCCTGACATTAAGAATCTCGGGCTTAATACCAGCTTGTATAAGCTGGTATTAACCCCTTTATTACCTAGTGTGCGACCGCCACCAGGGCCGCTGGAAGAGCGGGGTTCAGCGCCAGAGGATGGCGCTTCAATGAACGCGCCATCTTCTGGGGCGGCTGCGGGCTGCAATTTGCAGCGGGGGGTGCCCAGAAAGCTTGGGCATCCCTGCGCTGCGGATTCCAGCCCCCAGCTGCTTAGCTGTACCTGGCTAGACATAGAAATTGCGCGGAGCCCCACACATTTTTTTTTATTATTTCATGAATTTCAGAGTCAGAGTCTCAGAGTCAGAGTCTCAGAGTCAGAGTCAGAGTCTCAGAGTCAGAGTCAGAGTCTCAGAGTCAGAGTCTCAGTGTCAGAGTCAGAGTCTCAGAGTCAGAGTCTCAGAGTCAGACTCAGAGTCTCAGAGTCAGAGTCTCAGAGTCTCAGAGTCTCAGAGTCAGAGTCTCAGAGTCAGAGTCTCAGAGTCAGAGTCTCAGGTCAGATCAGAGTCAGAGTCAGAATCTCAGAATTTCATGAAATAATTAAAAAAAAATGCGTGGGGATCCGCGCAATTTCTATTTCTAGCCAGGTACAGCTAAGCAGCTGGGGGCTGGAATCCGCAGCGCAGGGATGCCCAAGCTTTCTTGGCACCCCCCGCTGCAAATTGCAGCCCGCAGCCGCCCCAGAAGATGGCGCGTTCATTGAAGCGCCATCCTCTGGCGCTGAGCCCCGCTCTTCCAGCGGCCCTGGTGGCCGTGGCACGCTGGGTAATAGAGAGGTTAGGGCCAGCTTTGTATTATCAGCTGGCCCTAAGCCCGAAATTTATGGCGGTCACGCCAATATTAGACATAACCGCCATGAATTTCTATTAAATTGTTTTAAAAAAAACACAACACAGAGAAAATTTTTTATTAGAAATAAAAAAAAAAGCTATTAGGGACTCCATCTTTAATTAAAAAAATCCTCTTCCGTCCGACGCAGTCCAAAACGCGATGTCCTCTCTGCTCATCCCTGTGCATAGATATAGATGTCTATGCACAGGGAATGAGCAGACTGAGAACAATCTCAGCTCTGCTACATCAGGCAGCAGGCAGGCTCTAGGACCCTGGAGCTGTGACAGCCAGCACACTGAGCAGACAGGACTCTTATCTGTGCGAGTTTCCCAGCGATTACAGTTGCAAAGTAAACGAGTCCAATGCAAATAAATGGCAAAACTAGGATTGCTTCAGGCTGAAGCTTCCGAGACCCATCTGCGATTTGTAAATCTCACACTACTCGCTATCACTCGCTTCCCCATTCATTAACATTGGACTCGCTAGACTCGCAACGAGTAGCGAGTCCCGGGCTCGGACTCGCTAGAGTCAAGCGATTCCGAGTAATTTAGGATTCGCCCATCACTAGTTCAGAGGTGTGAGCCAGTGATCTGGCTGCTGTTTCAGAGCTGTCCACACCTCTTCTGCATTGTGGGGTTTGTCACCTATGCAGACTAGCTTCAGCACAGCCTGTTGCCGCTTTGCAGTGGCAGTGCTGCAGTGCTTCCAGCTTGGGACTGGTGTGGAGGGTACAGTGGATGAGGATGCGCAGGAGGAGGAGGCTGAAGAGCATGACATTCCGGAGCTGTAGAGTGTCGGTGAAACCCTGACAGAGGTAGGGCCTGCTATCCTTGGTGTGGGAAGGACGTGTTCCGTCCCTCGCTCAGACTGGGTCCCAGCCTCCACAATATTAATCCAGTGTGCCGTCAAGGAGATGTAGCGGCCTTGCCCACAAGCACTTGTCCACGTGTCTGTGGATAGGTGGACTTTGGCTGAAACAGCATTGTTCAGGGCACGTGTGATGCTGTTGGACACGTGGTTATGCAATGCGGGGACGGCACATCTGGAGAAATAGTGGCGGCTGGGGACCGAGTAACGTGGGACAGCAGCCGCCATCAGGTCGCAGAATGCGTCCGTCTCCACTAGCCGGAAAGGCAACATTTCTAGCGCTATGAGTTGCGAAATGTGATCAGTCAGGACTGTGGCATGTGGGGCGTTGGCTGCGTATTTGCGCGTGCGTTCAAATGTTTGCTGAATGGATAATTGAACGCTGCACTGGGACAAGGACGTGCTTGATGGTGGTGTAATTTGTGCGTGGGCAACTTCAGGTGCAGGGCCGGAGGCTTGTTCGCGGCCAGCATGGACGGGGGATTGGCTCGCGCGCACAACAGGCGAAGACGTAGCAGTGACATCAGCAAGCACCGCTCCTCGACTCTGTTGTACTTCCCACAAAGTCGGGTGCTTGGCTGACATGTGCCTGATTATGCTGGTGGTGGTCAGGCTGCTAGTTTTCGTACCCCTGCTGATACTGGCATGGCAGGTGTGGCAAATGGCCTTTTTAGAGTCTTCTGGAGCCAACTTAAAAAACTCCCAGACTCTGGAAGACCGAACATTTGCAAAGGCACCTTGAGTCATGTTGTTGTTCCAGGGAACGGTTGCCTGCCTTCTGCCTGCGGACGCAACCCTGCTTTGTACTGCTTGTTGGGATGCTACGACTCCCTCCCCCTGTGCACTGCTGTCCTCGCTCTGCATATCCTCCTGCCATGTTGGGTCAGCTACTGGATCATCCACCACGTCGTCTTCCTCTTCAGCACCCTGATCCTCCTCCTGACTTCCTGGCAATTGTGTCTCATCATCGTCCACCCCTTGTTGAGACACTTTGACAACGTTCCGTTCGTCATAACGTGGCTGCTCAAATATTTGGGCATCTGTACATACCATCTCCTCATGACCCACTTCAAGAGGAGGTGGCGACAGGCCAGATTCTGCGAATGGATACGTGAACAGCTCTTCCGAGTATCCTAGTGTGGGATCAGTAATGTCCGTGGACGTGTACTCGGCCAGGTGGTAGGAAGGAGGATCAGGTTGTGAAATGTGCAGTGCAGTATCACGGCTACTGACAGTTGACCGTGTGGAAGACAGGGTGTTTGTGGAGGTGCCCATCTGACTTGAAGCATTATCCGCTATCCAAGTAACAACCTGTTGACACTGGTCTTGGTTCAACAGCGGTGTACTGCTGCGGGCCCCAAGAATTTGGGACAGGACGTGCGAGCGAGGAGATGTGGCCCTTTGTTGTTGCGAAATTAGTGCTTGCACACGACCTCGGCCTCTGCCTGCACCACCATCACGTCCACTTCCTTGTTCCTTGCCAACGCCCTTGCCAACGCCTTTGCGCATTTTGCCTGTATAGAGCGACAACTGTCTGGTGACTGTAGAGGTCACAGGAGATTATGATTTTAGTTCCCTAACCTGTATCAAGGTATGACGTACACCAGTCTGGTGACTGTTCAGATCACAAGAGATTAGGATTTTAGTTCCCTAACCTGTATCAAGTTATGACGTACACCAGTCTGGTGACTGTTGAGATCACAAGAGATTAGGATTTTAGTTCCCTAACCTGTATCAAGTTATGACGTACACCAGTCTGGTGACTGTTCAGATCACAAGAGATTAGGATTTTAGTTCCCTAACCTGTATCAAGTTATGACGTACACCAGTCTGGTGACTGTTGAGATCACAAGAGGTTAGGATTTTAGTTCCCTAACCTGTATTAAGGTAGTACGTACACCTGTCTGGTGACTGTAATGGTTTCACGAGAGGATTTTAGTCCCTAACCTGTATTAAGGTAGTACGTACACCTGTCTGGTGACTGTAATGGTTTCATGAGAGGATTTTAGTCCCTCACCTGTTTTAAGGTAGTACGTACACCTGTCTGGTGACTTTAATGGTTTCAGGAGAGGATTTTAGTCGCTAACCTGTATCAAGTTATGACGTACACCAGTCTGGTGACTGTTCAGATCACAAGAGATTAGGATTTTAGTTCTCTAACCTGTATCAAGTTATGACGTACACCAGTCTGGTGACTGTTCAGATCACAAGAGATTAGGATTTTAGTTCCCTAACCTGTATCAAGTTATGATGTACACCAGTCTGGTGACTGTTGAGATCACAAGAGATTAGGATTTTAGTTCCCTAACTTGTATCAAGTTATGACGTACAACAGTCTGGTGACTGTTGAGATCACAAGAGGTTAGGATTTTAGTTCCCTAACCTGTATTAAGGTAGTTCGTACACCTGTCTGGTGGCTGTAATGGTTTCACGAGAGGATTTTAGTCCCTAACCTGTATTAAGGTAGTACGTACACCTGTCTGGTGACTGTAATGGTTTCAGGAGAGGATTTTAGTCCCTAACCTGTATTAAGGTAGTACGTACACCTGTCTAGTGACTTTAATGGTTTCAGGAGAGGATTTTAGTCCCTAACCTGTATCAAGTTATGACGTACACCAGTCTGGTGACTGTTCAGATCACAAGAGATTAGGATTTTAGTTCCCTAACCTGTATCAAGTTATGACGTACACCAGTCTGGTGACTGTTGAGATCACAAGAGATTAGGATTTTAGTTCCCTAACCTGTATCAAGTTATGACGTACACCAGTCTGGTGACTGTTGAGATCACAAGAGATTAGGATTTTAGTTCCCTAACCTGTATCAAGTTATGACGTACACCAGTCTGGTGACTGTTGAGATCACAAGAGGTTAGGATTTTAGTTCCCTAACCTGTATCAAGGTATGACGTACACCAGTCTGGTGACTTTAATGGTGTCAGGAGAGGATTTTAGTCCCTAACCTGTATTAAGGTAGTATGTACACCTGTCTGGTGACTTTAATGGTTTCAGGAGAGGATTTTAGTCCCTAACCTGTATTAAGGTAGTACGTACACCTGTCTGGTGACTTTAATGGTTTCAGGAGAGGATTTTAGTCCCTAACCTGTATTAAGGTAGTACGTACACCTATCTGGTGACTGTAATGGTTTCACGAGAGGATTTTAGTCCCTAACCTGTATTAAGGTAGTACGTACACCTGTCTGGTGACTGTAATGGTGTCAGGAGAGGATTTTAGTCCCTAACCTGTATTAAGGTAGTACGTACACCTGTCTGGTGACTTTAATGGTGTCAGGAGAGGATTTTAGTCCCTAACCTGTATTAAGGTAGTACGTACACCTGTCTGGTGACTTTAATGGTTTCAGGAGAGGATTTTAGTCCCTAACCTGTATTAAGGTAGTACGTACACCTGTCTGGTGACTTTAATGGTTTCAGGAGAGGATTTTAGTCCCTAACCTGTATTAAGGTAGTACGTACACCTGTCTGGTGACTGTAATGGTTTCAGGAGAGGATTTTAGTCCCTAACCTGTATTAAGGTAGTACGTACACCTGTCTGGTGACTGTAATGGTTTCAGGAGAGGATTTTAGTCCCTAACCTGTATTAAGGTAGTACGTACACCTGTCTGGTGACTGTAATGGTGTCAGGAGAGGATTTTAGTCCCTATCCTGTATTAAGGTAGTAAGTACAAGAGTGTGGTGACTCTAATGGTCACAGAAAAGCTTGAATTCCAATCTGTATCACCCTGCCTATATCCTCCTAGATTAGTCCTGAGAAGGACTGTTCTGGTCACTGGAAAGCTTGGACTCCGATCTGGATCACCCTGCCTATATCCCCCTAGATTAGTCCTGAGAAGGACTGTTGTGGTCAGCAGCAGCAGTTTGCAGCCCTGCTCCGGATCTACCTATGAGGGCCGCAAATCTGTCCCTAAGCAGCAGCAGACACTCTCCCTACACTCACTGGCTGGATGGCTGTGTGCCGAGCACAGCGCGCCGGGAGTTATAAAGGCTCGGTCACGCTGTGCAGGGCGGCCAATCACTGCTATGCCACAACTAACAGGGCAGTGGCATTGCAGTGGTCTGCCAGCCAATCCCTGCACGTGGGCTGGCTCTCAAAAGAGCGCCAACATGCAGAGATGACGACCACGAGCACAGCACGAGTATCGCGAGATTACTCGGTGCTCGGCGAGTCGCCCGAGTACAGTGATACTCGTGCGAGTACCGAGTAGTGGCGAGCATGCTCGCTCATCACTAATGATAATGCATGATTTCAGTATATTGTATAATGTTTAAACACACCCTCTTATGAAATCTAAGACGGCGTTTTGTACACTCAAACAAACAAGAAGACTTTGAAACTCTTAATGCTTCTAAAATATATGCCAGGATTAGACTATAAGACCACACACCTTACCGCTTATGTAAACAGGCCAAAGAAACAAATAACACACTTATTAAGCTTTACAAACTAATCACTTTAAGGACTGAAAAGTGACCTGTAATGTTGAAGTTGTATTGACTTGAGTATTAAAGCTTTCCTATAAATCTGCCCCCTGGGCACCACCCTGGTGTGGATTTATGCTTACATCATACTTGTAGTGTCCTCTATTATTCCCTGCATCAACATCGTGCACTGTCACATTGTGTGTTATGGTATATTTTCTGTAACAACACCTTCTCCACTATCAAACTTAGTGCTGGTTGAATCATGCTTTGGGATGTTTTTTTTTAGGGGGGGACATGGAAGCTGGTCAGAGTTGGTTTAGAGATGACTGGAACTTAATACAGAGTAACGCTGGAGGAAAACCTGTAGGGGTATCTTTACACGCCGCAACTTTTGGCGGCGATAGGAGGCAATCTAACGTGTGCGTGCACATTTTTCATGGTTGCCTCCGAACGCCGAAGGCGCTTTTACACACAACAATTTTTCCCTCAACCTAAGGCGATGTGTCATCCCGGAAGTTCCCACACCAACAGCGGGAAACATCTGGTAGACTCCCGATGCCGCTTCACACGCCGCAATCCCCAAAGGAATGTGGGCGTACCTGTTCAGCGCGGTGAGAACATAGGCATGCCAAATTGTTGTACACTGCGCCCCAAACACAACCAATGGACAACGCAATAGCGTTATGATTGGCCAGCCTGCTCTGGAAGACTGGCTAATACATGACACCATTGGCATTGTGTGGTGGTGAATGGTCAGCTGTTCAAATATGGCGCCCTGTGAAGGGACAGCCAATGGAAACACAGTAGCCACCACCAATCATCACTGACAGGGCGCGGTGTCCAGCACGCTGTGGAACGCCTCCGAAAATCCGTAGGCGACGCAGATTACATTCCTATCGCCCGTTCACATGCCAAAAGCAGGGAATTTCACCTTCATTATTGCCTCTGATTTTGGAGCAGTGCTGTGAAATCGGAACCAGGCACAACCTTTTTTATCACCACCAAATTCCCCAATTACACACCGCAAAAAACGCCTAAAAATGCAAATTAAGCAAAATGCACACTAACCTTAAATGTGAAAAAGGCCTATATTTTGAATTGGAAACGCTAAAATAGTCTTCTAATTGCTGCAGATTTAAGTTTTCAGCACAGTCATCAGCACTTGGACAGGGGTATGAACTATTTTACCGTACTTCTAATATACGGCGACAATATAGGAAAGAAAGCTCATACAAAAAAACCTGAGAGTCCCATACAATATAGGCCTAGTTCACATATAATGCAGGTCTGCGTTTTGCTGCATTTGCATTTCCATGTGTTTTAACTGCTAAAAGCACATCCAAATGCATGCGTTTTTGGCCCCATTGATTTAAATGGAAAACGCATAGAAAATGCATAGAAAACGCATGCAAAAACACTTGTGCGTTTGCAAAAATACAAAACGCATGTGTTTTTTCAAACGCAGCCAAAAATGTGGGCTGTTGCGTATAGGGCTGCGTTTGCAAAAACACATAAATTTAGCGTTTTTGCAAATGCACATGGGTTTTTGCATGCGCTTTCTATACGTTTTCCATTGAAATCATTGGGGCCAAAAAGGCATGCTTTTGGATGTGTTTTTAGCGGTAAAAACGCATAGAAAAGCAAATGCAGCAAAACGCAGACCTGCATTAGATGTGAAAAGGGCCATAGTCTAGAGGAACTACACATGCTGGCAACTGTTAAGGCTGCATTCACATTGCAAATTTTTGCTGTCTGAGGTGAGCCTTTTTTTTGCAGGATCCCCCGGACAGCAAAGGATCCAAACCGATGCCTGCAATCGGATGACAAATAGGCATCCCTCTCCGATTTTTTTGCAGGATCCATTTGGATTGATTCTCTCCTCCTCTCCCCACTCCTCTATCTCTCCTGTCTCCCCGCTCCTCCAGTATGAAAAAATAATCCTTAGTGAGGATTTCTCACCTGTCCCCTGGCTCCCTCCACCTCCGATGCGCGCCCTCTATCTCCTAGAGGGCTTGAGGACCTGTTGTTGCGGGGCAACCCGATCAGCTGATTGGTCATATGACGGGTTACTGATCAGGTGACCACACAATGACAGGTCCTCAAGCCCTCTAGGAGCTAGAGGGTGCACATCGGGGGACATGCCGGAGAGGTGTGAATATATATTTTTTATTTTTAACACTTCTTTTACTTAATTTCACTTCCGCATAAAGCCCATAAAGACTACAAAATTTAACCCAGGTATCCACCACCCAATTGCTTGCCTTATATATTGATTGGGAGTTATTACCTCTATTGGGATTAATTTGTGACTCTTTGTTCTATTTCTCTGCACTGGTCACTTCACTTTTGTAAAATTTATCTATGGTACTATATGGTCTAATTGTATTTATGAAACTAAATGTCTATACATGTTTTTTATGAAGAGAAAACATTAAATTTTTTTAAATGCAATATGATCCTCTGGTCCATTTGTGATACCATATGGAGCAAAAACCTTTTTCTTTGTTTATTGAAAATTATACAAGTTCAAGCAAGATGGGAATGTCCAGCCATCATACCACTCAGGAAGGAGACAAATTGTGTGTCCCAGAGATTAATGTGCTTTGGTCCAACATGTGCATAACAACCCAAGAAAAAAAGTGAAAGACCTTGTGGAGATGATTGCAGAAACTGGTAAGATTGTGTCATTCTGCACAGTAAAATGAGTACTGTATCAACATGGGCTGACAGCCCAAAAAGCCATTACTCTAAAAGAAACAAAAAAAGCCAGATTATTTTTTGAAGATGCACACAAGAACAAAGACGTACATCTTGTTCTATGGTCTGATGAAGCTAAAATTGAACTGTTTGGCCAAAATTACCATCATTATGTATGCAGGAAAAGGGAGAAGCTAGGAAGCCTAAGAACACCATCCCGACTGTGAAACATGAGAGTGGCAGCAACAAGTTGTGGAGTTGTTTTGCTTCAGGAGGGTCTGAAAATGTATGTGCAAAGCTGAAATGGTAGTTGCAAGCAAGGCGACCTAAAATCATGGCTCAGTTACACCAGTTCTGTCTAGAGGAATAGGCCCAAATTCCTACCAACTATTGTGAGAAGCTTGTGGAAGGATATCCAAAATATTTGACCCAAGTAATACAGTTTAACCCCTTCACGACCTATGAGGCACAAGTGCGTTATAGGCAACCTCCCTCGCTGTGAGCTCACGTCATCCCCTGCACATCTCAGTTGATCTCATCAGCTGAGATATCTAGTTAACAGCACCAATCGGATCAGTGAACTGTTCGACACTATTAACCCTTTGGTTAGCGCTATCACTCACTCCAACGCTGATCCCCGCCTGGATTGCAAGTCCCGTGTAGTAATCACGGGACCTGCTTCCTGTTACCTGGAGAGCCTGGGGTCCTGGCATAGGGCCAGCGGATAGAGAGGATGTTGCCTGACAGGGCCCGAGGCCACTGGCTCGGGATACTGTGCGCGAGGCACAGGGCAGGAGGGCAAGAGCCAGTGCAGTGAGATGACCCGGAAAGGTACATGAGAAAGGGTCCCGTTAAAGTGCACCCAATCTAGGGAAGTTTATATATAGCAATACCACAGAGATATCACAGGCTCACCTTGTGTGGTTGTGGAAAGCCATAGCCACTATAAAATGCATAACATAGCTGTCGCAGTCCCCAGTGAATTAAATATCCAGTAGAAGGTAGATGAGGGGTTTATGTCCGCACTGCCAAAATCCACGACACTCAGAAGATAAGTTATAGCAAATGTTTATTTATCTATGCGTTTCAGGGCTTTCTAGCCCATTCCTCAGGACAACTAGTGTGACTTTGTGACTTTCTGATGTTTCATGGATTTCAGCCGTGCAGTCATTAACCCTTCATCTACCTTCCATTGGATACCCTCACAACATAATCTATGATGTTCCCTGAGTCAAATGATGTGTCTGTGCAAAATGTCCCTGATTGTAGATGACATGGTGCAAATTCCTTTAGTGGACATACATACACCCACATTTGCACACATAAACTCAGCTTTATATATTAGATGAACAATATATTTTTACCATTGAAAATATATATATATTTTTTGCGTTTTTGACATTTCATGAATTTTAAAAAATAGTTTGAGATCCATTTTAATATCCCATTAGTCTTCAATTTAAAACAATTTAGTCTTATAAAATACAATAATTGTGAGTTTTAATTATGCAGAGTGGAGCAATGAATATGTATTACAAGAAGAGAGAATGCTGATCAAGTGTATGATATAAACCATTAATTAAAGTATCTGTGGAAAAGGCTAATGTATCGAGATTATTATGCATATGAACAATTAGAAAATATCATATCAAACATTTGTGCTAAAATATACAGGCATGCATCACAAAAAAATGATTTTTACAATTTGTAGCTTTGTTCCCAGTCATAAAGTCTTTTCCAGATTTGATTGTCCATCTATATCACTTTAGAATCAGACGTTTTAGTGTGTATCTGGTGATCAAAGGCCACTACTGCAAATGAAACAGACATTATCATCCCTTGACAACTCTAAATCTCAGTAAATGTGTAAAATATTTTTCAAAAATGTGAAAAGCATAAATCCTAAATAAATCTTAATAGGGGTACTTCCAATAAATGGCAGAGATACAAATTTTTGAAATCCTCAACGTGAAACTGAGAGATTACCGTAATTGGATTGTCAGATGGAAAATATTCCATTGATTTCTACAATCAATGTAATATGCTTAAAATGACTAATATTTTATACATTATTGATCATTTGTACAGTCAGGTTAATTTCAATAGCTAATCCAATCCCCCTTCTATGCCCTTTCATCAAGTGTAACGGGGAAGAAGGCTGGTATAACTGTAAGCACGTCACCAATACAGACAGAAAAGTAAGCTCTTTGCCCTGTCAAGACTAGCATACAGGTTTAGTGATGAGTCAGTGAGCTGGGGACTGACAGTGGTACAGCAATAAACATTTGATCAATAATGTACTAGGACCAGGATCACTACAGCAGAATGTTACTCCTAGCAACCTGGAACCTGACAGCTGTAGGATTAGGAAGGGTGGAAATAGGAATGCAGCAAAGGCCAGACAGATGTTGGGGATAGTGGACTCTATAATTACAGGATCAGACAGGATCACCCAATTGGCATGGCTCTGATTGGAACGCACACCACGTGTAAAGGCTGGATTATGGGTTGTGCCATTTTGTGGGCTGATCCTGATGCAGAACAGAGTGCCCTAATTCAGTATGGTGCAAACTGGCATTGTATTGCCTGGTGCAAACAGCTCTAATATAGCCAAATGAACATTGGTGTAATCCTGTTTTATGCAAGCAGTACTAATACAGCCTAGTGCATACGGCCAGAATAAGCCTGGTGAATATAGCTCTGATATAGCCTGGTACATATTAGTCTTATACCACCTGGTGTAAACAGGTCCATTATAGTCTAGTGCATACTGAGGCAATACCGCCTGGAGCAAACAAATCTAATATAGCCTTGAGTATACTGGTCTAATGCAGTAGAGGGCAGATTTTTTTTATTCAGGGACATTATAATGATATTCTTATTTTTGAGGGCATCATCTCAGGATGTTCTACAGAAAACCAGAGAAGATGAAATTCTGCAGAGATGAGCAGTGACCATGAAAAGTCATCATGGCATCTGGACAAGATAAGGAAAAGAAAAAGAATGACTCGGATCAAAGACAAAGGCTGGGGTCACATTGGTGTGAGCATCACAAGTGATTAAGGTGGATGGGATATGATAATGTAGTTCGATATCTAGGATTCATAGGTGTAGAGAATACCTATACGTTTTTAATTAAATAAATATAACCTAATGGTCACCAATCCATAAGATCAAAGAATGAATGACAAAGAAACTAGATTGTTCTAACAAAAGACTAGATCTTAGATCTGTAGCTACAATGAGATTAGGTGGCGCCTGACTATCCAACATGTTATCAATGGTGCAGAATAGAGGGTTATATTTGACTAGCTGTGAGCCCGATTCTAAAGAATCGGGTAGTCTAGAATCTATATATAGTTTATTTAGTAATAGTTAGGGGAGTGCGGTGAAATTAATTGTGTGTATACAGGCGGCTCAGTGGGTAGCAGAGTATATGGTGGCTCAGTGGGTAGCAGTGAGTGCGGTGGTGCAGTGGTCAGCAGTGAGTGCGGTGGCGCAGTGGTCAGCAGTGAGTGCGGTGGCTCAGTGGGTAGCAGTGAGTGCGGTGGCTCAGTGGTCAGCAGTGAGTGGGGTGGCTCAGTGGGTAGCACTGTATATGGTGGCTCAGTGGTCAGCAGTGAGTGCGGCGGCTCAGTGGGTAGCAGTGAGTGCGGTGACTCAGTGGTCAGCAGTGAGTGCGGCGGCTTAGTGGTTAGCAGTGAGTGCGGTGGCGCAGTGGTCAGCAGTGAGTGCGGCGGCTCAGTGGTCAGCAGTGAGTGCGGCGGCTCAGTGGTCAGCAGTGAGTGCGGCGGCTAAGTGGTCAGCAGTGAGTGCGGCGGCTCAGTGGTCGGCAGTGAGTGCGGCGGCTCAGTGGTCAGCAGTGAGTTCGGCGGCTCAGTGGTCAGCAGTGAGTGCGGCGGCTCTGTGGTCAGCAGAGGACGGGGGCTCTGTGGTCAGCGCAGGACGGGGGCTCTGTGGTTAGCAGTGAGTGCGGCGGCTCAGTGGTCAGCAGTGAGTGCGGCGGCTCAGTGGCCAGCAGTGAGTGCGGCGGCTCAGTGGCCAGCAGTGAGTGCGGCGGCTCTGTGGTCAGCAGTGAGTGCGGCGGCTCTGTGGTCAGCAGTGAGTGCGGCGGCTCTGTGGTCAGCGCAGGACGGGGGCTCTGTGGTCAGCGCAGGACGGGGGCTCTGTGGTCAGCGCAGGACGGGGGCTCTGTGGTCAGCGCAGGACGGGGGCTCTGTGGTCAGCGCAGGACGGCGGCTCTGTGGTCAGCGCAGGACGGCGGCTCTGTGGTCAGCGCAGGCTAGGTGGGCGGAGCCACGGCGGGAGTGACGCGAGGTGGGCGGAGCCACGGCGGGAGTGCCGCGAGGTGGGCGGAGCCATGGCGGGAGTGACGCGATGTGGGCGGAGCCACGGCGGGATTGCCGGGAGGTGGGTGGAGCCACGCCGGGAGCCGTTGTAGCGGGATGGCGGCGGGGTAAGTATACTGGAGTGTGAGTGAGTGTGTGTGTGTGTCTGTATGTGAGTGTTTGTGTGTCTGTATGTGAGTGTGTGTGAGTGTCACTAACGCACTTCCGTATGTTTGGCAGCCACATCCACGACGACGGAAGTGGTGCCGAATATGACGGAAGTGCGCTACGGCAATTATAGATTAGATTGTTATGAGTTTGATTCCATGGGTCACCAGAGTCCACAGTTTTTATTGAACTTTTAAAAAAGTAAATACATTTTCCTTGCCTTTTAATAACTGTTCTTATTTTTGTTGGTTTATGTATATGAATCATGTATACAAATCATTTATCAATTGCCTGCTGAATTGAATTAGAATGTGATTTTTATTTTATTTTTTATGTTAGCAGCATTAGTGCATGACAGTGTGATTTTGGATGCTTGTACATACCCCGGTGGATGAGGTCCAGTTACGTGACAACCTCCTCCCTCCCCTCCCCTTTTTCAACCTTGACATGCTTTTTAATATCACAACTGCCGTTTTCTGATATAAAGGCGTTGTTTGGCACATGTATGTAAAGTCTGTATTTGTCCTGAAAAGGTGAGCAGTAGGCTTGCGAAATGTGTCGAGATAAATAAAGACCCTTTGATGCAACCACTTTGGATCTGGCACATCCTTATGAATCCTTGATGACAGTGCATATGGTTTCCTCCCATTATCCTTCCTATCCGTGGCTTACCATTTTTGGGACATACTGAAAGTTGTAGGTTGATGCGATAAAAATATATATCCAGTACTGATGTTTTTGTGATGTATTCCTATACTGATGAAGGTTTGGATGCTATGTTTTTGTATTAAAGAGGGTAATATGGATGTACTTCTTTACTACTGGTATTTCTGGGGATGTATTTCTGTACTGATGAAGGTGATGCTGTGTTTTTATACTGATGTAAATATAACTCTGGAATGACAAAAGAGCACAGAATAGGGTCTTACCCAATTCAAAGAAAAATCAGGGTGGTTTCACACTTGCGTTCGCCGCCGCTGCATATTGCGGCAGGTGAACGCAAGCTGAGCACATACTCCGCACATCCCTATGTTTAACATGGGGACGCATGGTGTATGCGCTCTGGTGCGCATGGCCGTGCGCACCCATTGCCCGCCATGGGAAGAGGAGGAGGATTAGTGGAGGATGCGAAAAGGAGATCAATATCTTAAAGGTCCAGACTCTCGTCACAAGCCAGGTGGCATGTCAGGGTAAAACAGAATTACAGAGAGGAGCTCATGGCACCAGGCAAACTGGTGGTGAAGGTGCAGGAGGTGAGGAACAAATGGAGGAGGACGAGAATATAGAGGTGATTGGCATAGACTAGTGATGAGCGAGTAGTGAAATATTCATAATCGCTGTACTTTTCACAAGTGCTTTGTAATGCTCGCTTACTCATCCAACTAGTGAGTCCAATGTTAGTTGATTAATTATAGGCTCTGCCCACACACATCCAGCCATCGAATGAGCATTTCTGGGACCGAGCAGGAGAGTGGGCTTTTTTGAGTTTGCACTGCATAAAACAAATGATGTTCCCCCCCAGAGAGAGACTACCATTCAATCTGCTCTCACTGGGGTGCCAAGTCACTTTGTGTTCTCGAGGGAGCTGGCAATTTGTGTCAGATCACCCACAATCAACATATCACTCACGAGCAGCAGCGATACTTACCGAGTAACGACTATCATGAATACCATACTATCTGTGCCAGTAGCGAATAGTAACATTTACACTCTCTAGCATAGACCAGTCAGGAGATGAGGAACAAATTATTCTATTTTCTGCTGTTTCAATTTGGCGGGACAGGACGGAGGAAAGAGCTTAATATTTATGCCACCAACAGCACATCAATTTCTTGGGCATCATGGATGCATCAGACATATGAGTTCCTTCTTGCTGCACTATCTGCACTAACATTATGTCTGTATTATTAAGATTCAAATTAGCGACAACTGCTGGGTTGCCACACTGTTGGATCTGCAGTACAAGAGTAAATTTGGCAAAATGCTTCATGCACTGAACAGAGAAACGTATATGCTGAAGTATCAAAAAAAGCTGGTAGATAATCTTGTGATTCTCATCAGTGAGGGACACAATACGCATCACAGATTTAAACTTCCAACCGAGATTACATCAAATCATCAGCATAGAAACATTAGCGGAAGTAATGTAACTGTGAGAAGAAATTTCTTTGAGTCCTTTGACCAATTTTTTAAACCAGCCCATACACTGGCAGAAATGAGTACAAGTCTAACAATAGGAACGACTAGAGAGGATAGTGCAGGAGTATCTAGAGCGTAATATCCTTAACTTCAATGGGGGTTCCCACCCTTTTGCATTTTAGGCTTTAAAAATGGAGGAGAGGCCTTAGTTTGCCAGTCACGCCTTTGAGGTTTTGTCATGCCAGGCAGTCGACATTCTTTCAGAACATGTCTTCAGCGCGGCTGGTGGTGTCCTAATGGATAAGCGCATCCTGCTGTCTCCTGAAAGTATAGATCACCTAACTTTCAACAAGATGAACAAATCATGGATCTCCAAGGAATTTTCCACCCCAGTGGCAGACTGCTCAGAGTAGGCAATTTACTTTTGAGTGTGCTGCATTGTTCTCGCCATTCTCCAATTTTTATTCTCGGTCAATTAATGCCATATTTGTGGTGTTTTCCCTAAGTTTTAGAACTGTGATCACTCTTTTAGTAGTCTCCTTGTATATTTCCAGCATTTAGCAGGGCTATGTGAGTATGATGCTACACATGTCAATCACCTACTTTAATAATAAATGTTTAACCTTGAAATGTTGGGCCAGGCTTTAATCCAGATCCTTTGCCATACATGCAGGCTGCACCATTCTCCAATTTTTATTGTTCGTCAATTGATGCTACTTTGATGGTATCTGGCCCTAAATTGTTTTTAAACATTGATACTCTTTTTTTGGGGGCACTTTGTCTGTTTCCTGAATTTAGCAGGGCTATGTGAGTACGAATCCTACATGTTTCACTAACCTCATATTGCTAATGAATATTTAACCTTCAAATGCTAGACCTTATGAATGCAGGCTACACAATTCTAATTTTATAGTGGGTCAATTGATGCCACTTTGGAAATATCTGGCCCTAATTTTTTTTAAACTCTTTTTGAGGTCACCTTATCTGTTTCCTCAATTTATCAGGGGTCTCTGAGCACCATGCCTACATCTGAAGGTTAAAATACTAGGCCAGATCTTGTCCCATGCATCCATAATGCACAATGATTTAAATTTTAACTTAGGGAAATGGATTGCACTTTTCCTGTTTTATCTCCCTTATTTGAGCTGTGTTAGGCAGCTTTTGTGCCCCTTTGAAGGTGTTTTCTAGGCCCTTGATTTTGCATCCCATTGATTTGATTGGGGTTTGGATGTTTGTCAAACTTCCAAATGTTTTCTCAACTCTATAAATATGCTCAAAGTACCCCTAAATGAATTCCTTGCTAGGTCTAGTTTGAAAAATAGAGCACTTTAGAGATCCTGAAAATAAGACATGGTGTCTGCAATCTATTAAAGTAAAATTTATCCTGTTCCAAGCCCTGCTGTGTCTCCAAAGAGAACTGTTTGACTACGACTCCTGGCAAAAATTATGGAATCACCTGGATTGGAGGATGTCCATTCAGTTGTTTAATTTTGTAGAAAAAAAGCAGATCCCAGACATGGCACAAAACTAAAGTCATTTCAAATGGTAACTCTCTGCCTTGAAAAAACCATAAAAGAAATATTGAAAAAAAAAATATGCTAGCCAGTAACAGTTACTTTTGTAGACCAAGCAGGGGGAAAAATTATGGAATCACTCAATTCTGAGGAAAAAATTATGGAATCATGACAAACAAACAAACAAAATAACACTCAAATACATTACTAGTATTTTGTTGCACCGCCTCTGGCTTTTATAACAGCTTGCAGTCTCTGTGGCATGGACTTAATGAGTGACAAACAGTACTCATCAATCTGGCTCCAACTTTCTCTAATTGCTGTTGCCAGATCAGCTTTGCAGGTTGGAGCCTTGTCATGGACCATTTTCTTCAACTTACACCAAAGATTTTCAATTGGATTGAGATCCAGACTATTTTCAGGCCATGACATTGACCTTATGTGTCTTCTTTCAAGGAATGTTTTCACAGCTTTTGTTCTAAGGCAGGATGCATTATCATCTTGATAAATGATTTCATCATCCCCAAACATCCTTTCAATTGATGGGATAAGAAAAGTGTCTAAAATATCAATGTAAACTTGGGCATTAATTGAAGATGTAATGATAGAAATCTCCCCAGTGCTTTTACCTGACATGCAGCCCCATAACATCAATGACTGTGGAAATTTGCATGCTCTCTTCAGGCAGTCATCTTCATAAATCTCATTGGAACGACACCAAATGAAAGTTCCAGAATCATCACCTTGCCCAATGAAGATTCACGATTTATCATTGAATATGACTTTCCTCCCATCATCCACATTCCACGATTGCTTTTCCTTAGCTCATTGTAATCTTGTTTTTTCTGTTTAGGTGTTAATGATTGCTTTTGTTTAGCTTTTCTGTGTGTAAATCCCATTTCCTTTAGGCGGTTTCTTACAGTTCGGTCACAGACATTGACTCCAGTTTCCTCCCATTCGTTCCTCATTTGTTTTGTTGTGCATTTCCTGTTTTGGAGACATATTGCTTTAAGTTTCCGGTATTGACGCTTTGATGTCTTCCTTGGTCTACCAGTATGTTTGCCTTTAACAACCTTCCCATGTTTTTGTATTTGGACCAGATTTTGACACAGCTGACTGTGAACAACCAACATCTTTTGCAACATTGCGTATTGATTTACCCTCTTTTAAGAGCTTAATAATTCTCTCCTTTGTTTCCATTGACATCTCTCGTATTGGAGCAATGAAATTCATGTCAGTCTACTTGGTGCAACTCTCCAAGGTGTGATCACACCTTTTTAAATGCAGACTAAAGAGAAGATCTTATTTGATGCAGGTGTTAGTTTCGGGAATGAAAATTTACAGGATATTTTCATAATTTTTATCTCAGATTTCAGTGATTCCATAATTTCCCCCAGATTGATCTACAAAAGTAACCGTTACTGGCTAGCATATTTTTTTTTCAAGATTTCTTTTACTGTTTCCTCAAGGCAGAGAGTTGCCATTTGAAATAACTTTAGTTTTGTGCTATGCCTGTGATCTGCTTTTTTTCTACAAAATTAAACAACTGAATGGACATCCTCCGAGCTAGGTGATTCCATAATTTTTGCCAGGGATTGTATATGTTGGTTAAAATCACACTGATAAAAAAAATCAGGTAACAAACTGTTGGGTCCATGTTTTGGTGTTACTGTGGAGACACGAGGGTCAGTGGATGATCTCATCTGCTGGCCTGGCTACCTTTAGAAAGACTACATGAACTAGGGTTAGTTCCAGAAATCACCTGAACTCCTAACAGTGGGCAGCACACTACTAAGGGGGAGGGAACCACATAATGGTAAGATTTTATTGGATCCCCAACAGTCAAAGGCATATAACACATACTCAGCTAGAACACATAATGTAAGTCCTGTTTCACAAATCCGTGCCTCGGGCATGTGTACGGTCCGTGCTGACACATGCTGGAGACACAGACATAATGGAGCACATGATCCCCTATGACCTCCTTCACATGTCCAGGGCATACAACCAGATGAAAAAGGGGGGGTGACAAAGATTTTCAAAGGATATCGGATCTCTTGTAGATACAGCCTAATGCTTGGGTCAAAACCTTGTCACCCCCCCCCTTTTTCATCTGGTTGTATGCCCTGTTGGGGAATAGAACCTGGGGATCTACATGCAATGTTTCATCACTATTCCGGTTGAGCCATCACTCAGGAAAACACATATATACATTTTTTAACCAATACTGATTCTATTTCTTTTTAAATCAGGATTAAATGATCATATTAAATATTTTTATTCTTTTATAATAACAATTTCTATGTCTTAATAAATTTTCTAGTATATATACATTTTTTTTTATAGTTTTCAATTCTATTTTTATATTGATTCTCTTCTCCATATTTTAGATTATTTATCTCCTTTATCATTTTCATTTCTTAACAATGAAATCCCTCTATTTAAACGGCTTCATTATCAGAATTACTGGTGGTGCTTAGTATGAAACACTAGATTCCTACTTGTATGTATTAAGACCTCAGGTTCTAGTCCAATATGAGTAAGAAATGGGTGCTTTTTATTTTATAAACAGCACTGAATGAATCGATCTATTATGTGTTTTTCTTGCTTTTATTTGCTTTATTTTTAAAAAAATTTAAAAATTTGATCTGGAAAGCATTAATTGATAATTGATGAAAGCAGTAAGCACTTTTTGCAATACTTTTGAGTTGTATTTTATGTTTTGTGTAAAAATTGCGCCAAAATGGGCAGATCCACCCACTTCTGATGATGTGGATGACATCATCAGTAAACAGATGACACCTCTTTTTTATGAAGCTAGGGGCTATAAAAACCCCCTCTGTGACTATGATTGTAATATCCCTGAGGAAGGCGCCGGGTGTGGCGCTGAAACGCGTGGGAAAAGGAGGAATAAAAAGGATGAAAAGTTGACTGGCTCGTTGGTGAGTTTTATTTAGCCCTGGAGCAGCGTGGACCGTGATACACCAGCACTCTCATCATTTCTTTGATTGATACCACTATCCAGTGGTGGGTGGAGGTTCTGCAGCAGCTTGGAACATTGCTTCCTAAATGCCTTCAAACCAGTTGTGGGGATCACAACTGGAACAGGTGAGCAGCTTCATAGCACCACCACATTACATCAGTGTCACTAGTGATAGGGCACTATTGCGCCTCTTGTCCCCCTCCCTATTTTATATTTTACAAAGTCTTGTATTGACACACGTGGTATTTTAGCTAACAAGGTGCAGAAAGAAAACACTGTTCAAAAAGCACACTGTACTTATTTCTAGAAATTGAACAGTCTCTGGAAAAACCCCAGGTGGATGCTGAGAAACAGTCTTGCACTCTGTACACATTAGGATAAGCAGTAAGCAGAAGAGTCTATAGGTAAGTTACATTCAAAGGTTTGCTGAAGCAGTAGTCTATTATAATAGTTCACTCCCAGGGGGTATGGGAAAATCTGATGCAGTGTAGTTAAAGCTAAATTCCCATAAAGTCCCAAATACTGCTACTGCATAACTATTAAATGTTGGAGCTTGTGTAGCTACAAGCTTACGTAACTCTTGGCAGGCAAACTGAAACTGAAGCAAAGGGTACATCAAACACTGGAAAAGTAAGCTGTTCTTGCAGGAGAAAGAGGAGCAATTTGCAAAGCAACAAGAGCTGAAATCCTGGCAGAATATTCAAGCAAAGGACAGGAAAAGAAACTGGACCTTATAGAGGCAGGAAGACAAAAAATATATGGAGAGCAACAAAGCAGGGTACACCATCTTGGAAAAGGGCAAGAATGAACGAAAGGTCCAGAGACCTGACACATAGCTTACAATTAAACAAGTAAAATCTTGTGTGCAAGTGTTGGAATTAACAAGGGTGGTAAAGTAAAAATAGTAGATAGGAATCATCGATATTACAAGGTACACTTTATCGTGGTTGGATGGCTTTAGCGTTCTTGGATCAAAAATTGCTAAGTACCTTACCTTTTTTAACGTTTATAGCAATATTCATATATTCTTTAATCGCAGAGTGTGGCCACACTGCTTACATGTGTCTGTATATTGGCCTCATAGTGGATTGAGCACTTGTATATTAATTTAATACAAAAGGTGTACATATCTATTTTTCTTTTTCTTTGATGAAATACAATGTGTCACAAAAAATGTTTTCAGAATCACTGAATGGAATCATCCATTGGAGCATTCCAAACTTATCTTCTCATTAAGTGATATCTGTCAGACTTCTAAAATTTGGCCTGGGTATTAAGGTAAAAATTGGCTCCATTGGTAAGTGGTTAAACTATTTTTTCTCATAAAGTGACGGGCACTACAATGGAAACTTGGGCTGTCTGGCACAATTTCTTACCTGAATATCATACATTCCAGAACTCGTAAATTACTACTGTTTACATACTGTACATATTACAAATAAAATATTAAGGAGAGGACAATTAAAAACATATGTGTTTATTTTTTCAGCTATTTTTTTTACTTTCAAACTTTTTTTAAATAATTTATTGTAGGTTAAGATAACTTTTCATTTAAATAAAAAATGAAAATTGGAAGAACTGTTATTACAATCTAAAAGACATTTATTTCATCTTTTTTTTTTTTTTTCAACCAGTTAAATCGTGTCTAGGTTCACACTTGCATAACATTCATTAAACGTGTTGATTAGATTTGCAATAGCACATTGTTGTTACCTAAAATAAAATTGTCAGAACCCATTTTCTGCTCAACAAAACTTATATGATCTAATGATCATTTATGAAAGCTAATTTCATAATAAAAACTCCATTATTAACAGACAAAGTTGACAGAAGTAAACATTTCTTTCTATTGATTTAGAAGCACATTACATACCAAGTGATGGCATGAAAATAAGTAGCAGAATATAAATTATAGGGACAGAAACACTTTCAGTTGAAGATAGTTAGTACTAGAAATAGGCCCAATGCATCGGGAGGGCAGTCTCTGTGCCTGCCTCCCCTTGTGCACTCTTTCCTCTCTCTGCTGTCTCCTGTGTGCTCTCTCTTACTTGTGCTTTTCTCTCTGCTCTGTGTGCTCTCAGCCCCTGTGTGCACTGTCTCTTCCCATGACTCTGTCACCCCCTGTGCTTCTGCCTCCCCTATGCCCCTGCCTCCTCTGTGTCATCTGCCTTCTGTGTCCCTGCCTCCCATCACTGAGCTACCATACAATGCTCACCACTGAGGCACCATACAGTGCTCACCACTAAGCCACCATACAGTGCTCACCACTGAGCCACTGTATACAGTGCTAACAACTGAGCCACCATACAGTGCTAACCACGGAGCCACCATACATTGCTAACCACTGAGCCACTGTATACAGTGCTAACAACTGAGCCACCATACAGTGCTAACCACTGAGCCACCATACACAGTGCTAACAACTGAGCCACCATGCAGTGCTAACAACTGAGCCACCATACAGTGCTGATCACTGAGCCACTATACAGTGCTGACCACTGAGCCACCATACAGTGCTAACAACTGGCCCAGAGCCACTGTACAGTGCTAACCACTGAGCCACCATACAGTACTAACCAATCACATCAGCTGCTAGCGGTATTGAAATGTGGCGCCAATACCGCTAGCAGCTGAGCAGCGTGGTATTGGTGCAAGCTTTAAATCTCCCACAATACCGCTCAGCCGAGCGGTCATAAAATCTCCCGCCAATACTGCGCTGCTCAGCTGATTGGTTGCGTGCTGTCCAGCGTGCAACCAATCAGCTAAGCGGTATTGAAGGGAGATTAAAAGTTGGCTACAGCTGATCTCTCACTGCCGGAAGATCAGTGGGGGGCACTGCTGACTTCCCGGTGGCAGGAGATGAGCAGCTGCTACAGCCGGGAGAATAGCGGCAAGTGCCGCTGATCTCCCGGCGGCTCACTGCTCACTGATAATTCCACCGGGAGATCAGCAGTAGGTGCCACTAACCTCCCAGCAGAGGGAGACGAGCGTCAACAAGCTTTAAATTTCCCGCCAATACCGCCGCATCGACCAATCAGCTGAGCAGCACTGTATTGGTGGGAAATTTAAAGCTGGGCAGTCTTTTAATCTCCCGCCAATACCACTTCTCACTGCTATTCTGCCAGGAGATCAGTGACGGGCACCACTGACTTCCCGGCGGCGGGAAATGAGCGTCAGGGAGCTTTAAATCTCTAACCAATACTGCATTGCTCAGCTGATTGGTAACACGCTGCCCGGTGCATGACCAATCAGCTGAGCAGCGCGGTACTGGCGGCTAGAGGTGCCGCTGATTTTCCAGCGCGGGAGAAGAGCGGGTGCCACCGGCGGGAGATCAGCGGTGGGGGCCGCTGATCCCCCGGTGGCACTTCGCTCACTGCTATTCCACAAGGAGATAAGCGGCAGGGCCGTTGACCATCCGGCGGTGGGAGATGACCATCGGGCAGCTTTAAATCTCCCACCAATACCGCAATGTTCAGCTGATTGGTTGTGCGCTGCCCGGTGCGCGACCAATCAGCTGAGCAGTGTGGTATTGGCGGCCAGTGGTGCCGCTGACCTCCCGGCGGCAGGAGATGAGCGGCTGCCACCACCATGAGATCAGTGGTGAGGGCGCTAATCTCCCGGCCGCCCATTGCTCACTTCTATTCTACTGGGAGATCAGCAGCGGGCAAGCACCACAGATCTCCAGGCGAAAAACAGTGACATGTATGTCACTTGCAGAGGCGCAGTTTGTGGCCACAGGTGACACTGCCGTGGTGCCTTATGGGATTGGCATACACTGCCCAACTAGCATTTATGTATTTAGATTATTGTAATTTGTTATTTTTTTGTAATAACCTGAGTACCGTATATACTCGCGTATAAGCCGAGTTTTTCAGCCCAAAATTTGGGCTGAAAAGTCCCACCTGGCTTATACGCGAGTATACAGTATAAGTATACAGCAGCAGCCCCCGGAGGTATACAGGCCCCCCCATCATGATCCAGGGCCCCCCCATCTTGCGCGGCAAACCTGTAAAGTAAAATCATACTTATCACTGTCCTGTCGCGCTGTCCCGCCGCTTGCCGACATCACGATCCCGGGCTTCATTCCGCGTCTTCCGCCTTCCTGTGGTCGCGGGCAATGACGTCATTGCCCGCGACCACAGAAGCCAGAAGCCGGAAGATGCGGAATGAAGCCCGGGATTGTGATGTCGGCAAGCGGCGGGACAGCGCGACAGGACACTGATAAGTATGATTTTACTTTACAGGTTTGCCGCGCAAGGGGGGGGCCCTGGATCATGATGGGGGGCCTGTATACCTCCGGGGGCTGCGGCTGTATACAGCCCTGGGGCTGCTGCTGTATACACCCCTGGGGCTGCTGCTGTATACACCCCTGGGGCTGCTGCTGTATACAGCCCTGGAGCTGCTGCTGTATACACCCCTGGGGCTGCTGCTGTATACACCCCTGGGGCTGCTGCTGTATACACCCCTGGGCTGCTGCTGTATACACCACTGGGGCTGCTGTATACTACCTAAGGGCTGCTGTATATACCTCTGGGGCTGCTGTATACACCACTAGGGCTGCTGTATATACCTCTGGGGCTGTATATACCTCTGGGGCTGCTGTGTACACCTCTGGGGCTGCTGTATACTAACCACTGGGGCTGTATATACCTCTGGGGCTGCTGTATACTACCTCTGGGGCTGCTGTATACTACCACTGGGCTGCTGTATACTACCTCTGGGTGCTGTATACACCTGGGGCTCTGTATACTAACCACTGGGGCTGCTGCTGTATATACCTCTGGGGCTGCTGTATACACCACTAGGGCTGCTGTATATACCTCTGGGGCTGTATATACCTCTGGGGCTGCTGTATATACCTCTGGGGCTGCTGTATACCACACTGCTGGGGGCTGTATACCTGTGCTGGGGTCCACCCTCGGCTTATACACGAGTCAATAGGTTTTCCCAGGTTTTGGGGGCAAAAGTAGGGGGGTCGGCTTATACACGGGTCGGCTTATACATGAGTATATACGGTACTGAAACAAGATATTTTGGTAACCTAGGCAGATAAAGCCAATGACACCCCGCCCCTCAAACCAAAGGAGTGGGTCAGAGTCTATGGTAACAAGACTGCTAACACACCTCCTCCCCATGGAATGCGTCATGTGACAAGATCCACATTCACTAGAATTTTTAAAGTAACAAAAAGTTACAGGACTTACACAATACTAGGGAAAAATAATGAAATTCATTCTTGCCAGTTTATATTTTAAATGCATGACGCAAGGATAGTTATGGAAGCTAATATAGATTAGATATAATGCAATGGAGCTATTTGGTATTAATTATGGTGTTCAACATTTGGCAGATTCTCTAATGGAAATGAAATAGACTTCATTAGAGATAAAGGGAAAAGTCTGATATTTTTTGTCTCAATAATGTGACAAATACAACTTTCAACAAAATTGATGCTGTATTTCTGTGCTGATTGTCAATAAAGTGGGCACCACTATGGAGTTTGGGTTACATAAAATATAACTTTTATTGGTAATATAAAAGCAGACACATAAACGTTGTGAAAACGAAGGTACAGGGAAGTTCCCTGCGACCAAGCAGCGGCGAAACAGCTGTTAGGGGCGTGCTGCAGGACAGGGCCCCCTGGGGAACCGCCTGGTTCATCACTACAAGTACACAATGGGTGAGTGATTGATGTAATGGTATTACTCTCTAATCTATCTGCTAACACTTGCCTTATTTGTGTAACTTAATACTATTGTGAATTGCACCTTAGTGTGTACGGTTTATACCTAGGGGGTTACTACCCCACTGCAGTTGTTTTTGGAACTTCCCTGTACCTTCGTTTTCACAACGTTTATGTGTCTGCTTTTATATTACCAATAAAAGTTATATTTTATGTAACCCAAACTCCATAGTGGTGCCCACTTTATTGACAATTAAAAAGGAGTGTTACTTAATTCCAATTACTTTTACACCTTATAGAAGAGATGTATCCATAATCATGAGAATCTTTATAGATATAAGGTGTATAGTGATTTTGTTTATTTATATTTCTGTGCTGATGGTGGTTTTGGAGACCTTTTTCTGTTCTGATAGTTGATTGGTTCTGAGGCTAAGTTTAGCTGAGTTTATAGCCATAAAGTCTGCTAGTTTCTTTCACCATGGTAAATTTAAGGAAGCTTTTTAAGCTTCCTTGAGTTTGGCAGGTGTTGGGACACCTGCAGGCTGTGAAAGCAAGCCTGCCTGATGTGCCATCAGCTGTGAAATCCAGAACCATAAAATCTCCTCTAAACATCCGTTTTCATTCAGAGCTTTTCATTTTTTTTTTTTAATGCATATACAGTATGTATTTTTTTTTAAAGAGAAAACCTTTATTATTATAGGGGGACAGTAGTATGTGAAGCCCCCTTTTCTACAGTTATCTGCTAGCAATTCAGTTAAAAATAGCATAAGTCCATTATATGCTAAACATATATGGTCTTATAGGTGAGTTTACACTTCTAAAACACTATAAGATTGGATATTGCTTCTTGAAAATGTGCAATCCATTTATTTCTTGTCCTTCCTTACATTTAGAATACAGATTTTTGGCTTGTGCACAACTGTGTTATAGCATTTATTTACAATAAATAATTTTTCTCTGTGTTTTATTTTTCATATTTTTTCTGTGTTTTTTTAACTACCGTAATTTTCGGATTATAAAACGCACTTTTTTCCCCAAAGTTTTTTGTGAAAATGGGGGATGCGTTTTATAATCTGAATCCACTATCTGTGCTGTAGGGGAGGGGGAGGTGGCTCTGGAGTGGTGTCCGCGGGCTGGAGGAGGCTGGAACAGGCTGCAGCTATGGCCCGTGGTCACATGCCCCCACTCATTAGGCCAATCTAATATGCACTGCATGCCGCTGTCCATGACCAGCTGGGAGTGGTGCACATGACAGAAGCCTTATAAGAGAACACAAATCAGCGGCTGCAGCCTGAGTGAATAGTCAATGCTTTCCACGCATTTTTCATTGCGTGGAAAGCACTGACTATTCCGGCGATGGAGCTTCATATTCATTTCTCGTCATATCGCTCCCTGTAGCTGTAGCCATCCTTGCTGTCTGTGCTGGTCCTGATCATCTGAGCGGCACAGCACAGTCATATCATCAACGTGCGTTTTCATGTAACTGGATGCCTGGTACGAGCATAGACAGCGGGGATGGCGACAGCTGCAGGGAGCGATAAGGAGAGAGGTGATTATGATCTTTTATTATTTTTTAAGTGTGCTCCACCATAGGCGGCTGTGTACAACACGAGGGAACTCTGAGTATGATGGGGGCTGAGTACAGCACAGGGGCTTTGTACAAGCATGGGGGGACTCTGTAGGAGGATGGGAGCTGTGTACAGCATAGGGGCTGTGTACAGCATGGGTGCTCTGTAGCATGATGGGGGCTGTGTACAGCATGGGGGGGCCATATCATGCATGGGGGGATTGTGAACCAGGATGGTGGGTGTGTACCAGGATGGGGTGGCTTTGCACAGCATAGGGGACTCTGTAGCATTATAGGGGGCTGTGTACAGCATGGGGATCATATCCTTCATGGAGGAATTTGTACCATGCTGAGGGGCTGTGAACCAGCATAGGGGGACTCTGTAGCATGATGTGGGGCTCTGTACCAACATGGGGGGTCTGTAGCATGATTGGGGTCTGTGTACAGCACGCGGGGCTCTGTATCAGCATGCGGGCTTGTAGCTTGTTGAGGGGCTGTGTAAAGCATAGAGGGCTGTGCACAGCATAGGGAGCCATATCCTGCATGGTGGGATTTGTAACACGGTAGTGGGCTGTGTACCAGGATGGAGGGTTGTGTAACTGGAAGGGGGTCAAAGTACAGCATAAGGGCTGTGTACCAGGATGAGGGGTGCCTTGAGTACCAGCATGGGGGGTGCTTTATATACTGATTGTAAGGAAGACACTAGCGTTATAAGATGGACCCCATTTAACATTAAAAATATTTTTTTTCTCTTTTCCATCATCAAATTTGGGGGTGCGTCTTATAATTCGGTTTGTCTTACAAAGCGAAAAATAAAATACATACCTACTGGATTTATAAGATGGTGGAATCATAGAATCCTCAACATTACCAATCCAGTGGCCAATGAAAGCTGTCAATACTCATTAACCCCTTCTATTACCCTGTTTACCACCGCAACAGAGCAACAGGAAGAGTTGTGACGAAGCACCAGGATATAGTGCTTCTCATGAATGTGCCATATTCTGGAGCAGCTGAGGGCTGCTATTCTTACTCTGCGAGGGAGCAATAACTTTGTACCTTCCCAGGGTAAGAATACCAACCCCCAGCTTTGCGCCTTACGTTGACTGATATTAAAGTTGGTGGGGGACCACATGACAATTTTTTCAATTATTTATTTATTTTGACAGTAATCTGATGTCATTTTGGTTGCCATACTGGCAACCAATCACAGTCATTGACTTTAGCCAATAATGGGGGAGGGGACATTGAATTAGTCTGAGGTTAATGAGTGGGCCTGGTAGCAGGGTGACAGCGGTGCTGAAACTTCGCAAGTGATAGTCTAGAAACTAATGGCTGTGCCAAAACATTGAGGCTCCACTGTAAAATGGTTTGAGTTGAGTTCGGCAGCTTTTGGGCCTCTTTGAAGGTGTTTCCTATGCCTTTGATTTTGCCTCCCATTGATTTGAATGGGGTTCAGAAGTTTGGCGAACCATTGCTAAATGATACACTAGCGCTCTACAAGTAATAAAGGGACGTTTATCAAGAATGTATAAAAAAACTATTTTTTTATTATTTAAATTAGGTTAAAAAGGTGTCACAGTGACTATTTAAATAGATCTAATATAATAATAATCTTTATTTATATAGCGCCAACATATTCTGCGGCGCTTCACAATTCAGAGGTTCATATTTAAACAATCCTAAGAAACAGTTATCAAAAAATACAATACAATACAAAAAACAATACAATAGAAAGCATAATATCCATAGGAGTTAAAAGGAGCAGCAAGTGCAAGATAGGGTCTGCATCCACACCTGTCAAGGAAGAATACAAGGAAAAAATATGATAGCACTGCACTCATTTATATACAAAATATTTAAAAGAAATAAAAACTTATAAATACCTGATGTTTAATGAGATAGATGGTGATGTTATCAGTGGTCTTTCCAATTGGTTTCTGGTGTGTATTAAGTGTCCAGATGGACTGGTTGATAATCTATTATAAAAATATAGTAATATAGAAAAGTCGAGTTTGTAAAAGATATGTGTGGGTGTATATTAAAAGTAATAGTTACGTAATCTTTCCAATAAAATTCAGAAATAAGCTTGAATGGTTTGAGGTTATCCTGTATGTTGTTTGTTGATGGAACACTGAGAGTTAAATCAATGATTTGGTTGGTGTGTTTTACTAGTGATTAATAGCTTTTTATTTTTAGAATTATAAAAGGGAGTACCTATAAAAGTTTGTTGTTTTGTGTAGTTTCTGTTTTGTTTTATTGCTCATCCTTGTTTCTGATGGGTACTGAGGAGTCAAAACAGCCAGCTAATTAATCTGGTGTTTATTTTACAGGTGATATATTTGTTGTGAAATATATGTTGTTAAACTTTTGAGGTTGTCTTGTCTGTGATTGGCTTTTGTGATGGCTATCACATGGGGATTCATTCCATAGATACCGAGGATTAAAGGGAACCTGTCACCCCCTAGGGAATTTTATACTGTGTCCAGCAGGTTACACATCATGTAAATGGGGTTCTAGTAACCCCTGTATATGCACAGACGTGCCCCACATAACTGAAATATGATGTTATATTCTCTCTGGAGCTGGACTCAGATTGAGTCATGGAGGCAACTATTATGTCATGGTTGGGCAAAGTTTCTCTGCCCCTCCATGCTGCAAACCTTGCCCTGAATCTTTCACATTTGCCGCCACTCCTCTAGCCGGCGCGGTGAGTCACAAGAGCATTCGCACCGCCGCAGTGGAGCGGGTGTCTGCGGGCATAGAAGTACTGAAGTCTCATGAGTCTTATCTCTTATGCCCCAGGGTTCCTTTTAAATAAGGATACGGTTATTTTGTTGTGGATGATATCTTTGTTGAAATAATGGTGTGTGATTGTATATCTGCTCCAAGCTCCGGTGTTAGTGTTTAGTAAAGAGTTGTGCTTATTACAGGTTAACAACATTTATGACCATATATAATACTGTATAGATGAGGTTAGAATGTGATTTATGTGGCCCACAAGGTATTTCTAAACAGTTACCTCTGATGTGTACAGTGATTGCTTTTAAAGTTACAATTAATGGTATTGTAAAGATTTAATTACCTTTTCAACAGTAAATTGTTCTGCAGGGTCGTGGCTGTGAACATTCACAGGATTACCCGCGGTATGCCAAATGATTGCCTCCAGTGTAGACAGTAGTTGCTTTAGAAGCTTTAATGAGGGATAACTGCCTTGTCAGTAGTAAATTTGCTGTCCTGGGCAGTGGAAGTGAACGATTACAAAGTATGATTTGCCCAGAGGACAGACTTACATTTGATGCTGAGTCCTCCTTTCATCCAATCCACATGTAGTGGGAGTGAACCATGCGGGTGTACAGCCGGTCCAGTGCGCACAAGAGGAATGAGAGACACTCTGGCCAGAAGCTGACC
This sequence comes from Allobates femoralis, assembly GCA_033576535.1. Taxonomy (NCBI): domain Eukaryota; kingdom Metazoa; phylum Chordata; class Amphibia; order Anura; family Aromobatidae; genus Allobates; species Allobates femoralis. The sequence goes on along the minus strand of JARQOC010000002.1, from coordinate 528,738,793 downwards.
TCACTTCCTCGGGGCAGAGATAGAGCGGTGATGTCACACTGTGCTCTTTGTGAGATGTCTTTGTGAGACGTGCTGTAAGAGCATGCTCAAAAGACAATTGATTCCGATGCGTTTTGATATTGACCTCCAATTTCTTCATCAGGGATAGGATGACTTAAGGCCCAGTTACACGGCATGAGATTGACACAATGTCGGCAACGATCTCGGGGTGCGCGGTCATTTTTGGCATCATTTCAACATCGCTGGTGAGATGTCACACATCTAGAAATCGTGAACAACTCACCAACAATGTTGGGAGTAGATATCGTTCGCAAACCCCACGAACGATCCCTGCTCATTGCTGTGAATGGGCGAAATCATCCACAACATCGTTATCGCGGTGTCACACAGAACGATGCAGCAGGTTGCTTGAGTTGAGATCGTCAGGTTTTCCAACATGTTGGTAAACCTGTCAACTCTGATCCAACAATTTATCGTTGCAACTTGCCAGAGTCACACACTACAAGGTGGCAACAACGTCGCTGGTACGCCTCCAAACACGTGATGCATCAGCGATGTCGTTCACAAAAGCAATGGTTAAAAATACCAAAAAAATGCTCACCTCTCCGCCGAGTGTACCGCAATGCATGGTGTCCACCTCCGATAGCTGCAGGACCTTAATCAGCTGAGTGGCAAGGGTGTCAAACCGATCAGCTGATGTGTCACATGACAGCATCAGCTGATTGAGGTCCTGCAGCCATCGGAGGTGGGCATCTCGCATCGCAGGACACTCAGTGGAGAGGTGAGCATTTTTTTTTTTAACACATTGTTTACTTTTATTTCACTTTAGCAGTGTATGTAGTACACAGCTAAAGTGAAATTACATGGGAACAGAGCAGTTTTAGTGCACTGAGCATGCTCAGTACACTAAAACCAGATCCAGGAAATTATCCAGTTTTTTCCTGGATCCGGGCTACATATATCCCCATGTTATTTGCCGCGGACTGCGCAGGATCCGATTCTTGGTCCGCTGCGCCCAAAATCGGAGCAGTCTCCGAGTCTGGGTACATCAAAAAATCGGATACAATTGGATCCGTGATAATTTGACACAATTGGATGGCAATATAGGTCCAATCCATGCCCATAGGGATACATGGGGGCCAAATCGGATCCGTGGCTATCTGTTTTACAACAGATAGGCACGGATCCCCAAAAAACATGATGTGAAGGGGACCTTAGTAGGGATTGTGGGTGCTATTTAAAGACCTAAAGAACTTGCTTTTTAAAAACTATTCTAGGATTAGTGGGTAGAAATTCTCTTATGATCTTGTCATCACGAAGCAATTGCTAAAGGTTTTGAATAATTTTTCGGAAACTGCCTGAGTGGCTGTGGAATTGTGTTATGATTGGTAATTCTCCAGTTTGTTGAGGTATACATTTGTGCACTTTTTTGCTTATGTGTAAAGCTGGCTCTATTTATAGTTTGTGTTTTCTGTCAGATTTTTCTCCAACAGTGGTAGAGGATACCCTTTTTTCGCAAATTGTTTTTTGAGGATGGTGGCTACTGGGGTGAAAAGTGAGTTATACAGTGGGGAAAAAGTATTTAGTCAGACACCAATTGTGCAATTTTTCCCACTTAAAATGATGAGAGATGCCTGTAATTTACATCATAGGTAGACCTGAACTATGAGAGACAAAATGAGAAAACAAATGCTGAAGATCACATTGTCTGATTTGGAAATATTTTTTTTTTTCAGATTTTGGTGGAAAATAAGTATTTAGTCACTTACAAACAAGCAAGATTTCAGGCCCTCACAGACCTGTAACTTCTTCTCTAAGGCTACGTTCACACAGTGCGTATTTTGTCGCGTATTTTTACGCATGCAGTTTTCTAAAGAAATACGCGCGTAAAAAAACGCATGTGTGTTCACACACATGCGTTTTTTTATGCGTTTTTTTACGGACGCGTATTTTTCTGCATGTGTACTGCAAACACATAGAAATTAAGTTTGTTAAAAAAAAAAAGAAAAAAAAAGCCTTGTGATGTCATTTCCTTTCTTTTCCATTATTACATTCTCCATTGAAAAGTGTACTAGAGAATGGACAATCTACATGCTGCATTTTCTATGTCCAGCAAGGGTAACCCAAGCAGCTGGGGGCTGGAATCCTCAGCGTGGTGAGGCCCAACCGTTCTGGGCCCCCCACGCTAAAGACCGCAGCCAACAGCCGCCCCAGGAGTGGCGCCTCAATGAGAGATGCCAAACCTGGCAGGTACCTCGCTCTTCCAGCTGCCCTGGGCGGTGGCAGTCTGGGTAATAGCGGGGTTGGTGACACCTTTTTTAACAGCTGCCACCAAGCCCCTATTGGTAATGTCAGCTGTCAGTGTGACAGCCAGCTATTAGCAATAGAGAAATTGAGATTGGAAACAAAAAAAAAAAACACTTTGTAAAAAATAATCTTTATTATTGAAAAAAAATAGAAATAAGCCTGGTGCTATTGCATCGGGAGTGCGGTGAAATGAACAGGTGCCATCGAAATAGCCGCTGAATAGCACAGTCCTCTCTCAAGAAAGTGCCCTGTTGTTGCAAGATTTATATGGAGTATATGGTGGCTCAGTGGTAATCACTGTACAGTGGCTCACTGGTTAGCACTGTATATGGTGGCTCAGTGGTTAGCACTGTATATGGTGGCTCAGTGGTTAGCACTGTATGGTGGCTCAGTGGTTAGCACTGTATATGGTGGCTCAGTGGCTAGCACTGTATATGGTGGCTCAGTGGTTAGCACTGTATATGGTGGCTCAGTGGTTAGCACTGTATATGGTGGCTTAGTGGTTAGCACTGTATGGTGGCTCAGTGGTTAGCACTGTATGGTGGCTCAGTGGTTAGCACTGTATATGGTGGCTCAGTGGTTAGCACTGTATGGTGGCTCAGTGGTTAGCACTGTACAGTGGCTCAGTGGTTAGCACTGTATATGGTGGCTCAGTGGTTAGCACTGTATACGGTGGCTCAGTGGTTAGCACTGTGCAGTGGCTCAGTGGTTAGCACTGTATATGGTGGCTCAGTGGTTAGCACTGTATATGGTGGCTCAGTGGTTAGCACTGTACGGTGGCTCAGTGGTTAGCACTGTATGGTGGCTCAGTGGTTAGCACTGTACAGTGGCTCAGTGGTTAGCACTATATATGGTGGCTCAGTGATTAGCACAGTATATGGTGGCTCAGTGGTTAGCACTGTATATGGTGGCTCAGTGGTTAGCATTGTATATGGTGGCTCAGTGGTTAGCACTGTACGGTGGCTCAGTGGTTAGCACTGTACGGTGGCTCAGTGGTTAGCACTGTATGGTGGCTCAGTGGTTAGCACTGTACAGTGGCACAGTGGTTAGCACTATATATGGTGGCTCAGTGATTAGCACAGTATATGGTGGCTCAGTGGTTAGCACTGTATATGGTCGCTCAGTGATTAGCACAGTATATGGTGGCTCAGTTGTTAGCACTGTATACAGTGGCTCAGTGGTTAGCACTGTACAGTGGCCTCCTCTCCTCCCTGGCCTCCCTTTCCTGTCGTCCCTGGTCTCGTCTCCTCCATGTCCTCCTCTCCTCCCTGGCCTTCTCTCCCCCTTAGCCTCCCTTTGTGGGGGAGCTCCAATGTGGAGACACACTGGGACCCCCCAAACATGGTGTCCGCTAACAATTTGAGCTCATTTTCCATTCAAATTGTTAGCGGACACCATGTCGCGTTTGGAGGGTCCCCGTGTGTCTCCACATTGGAGCTCCCCCACAAGTGACCCCATTTTGGAAACTAGACCCTCAAAGAAACATATCTAGATGCATAGTGAGCACTTTGAACCCCCAGATGCTTCACAAATTGATCCGTAAAAATGAAAAAATAAATTTTTGTGAAAATAAAAACGTACTTATTCCTTATTACGGATCAATTTATGAAGCACCTGGGGAAACAAAGTGCTCACTATGCATCTAGATAAGTTCCTTAGGGGGTCTAGTTTCCAAAATGGGGTCACTTGTGGGGGAGCTCCAATGTTCAGGCACACAGGGAGGGGCTCTCCATACGCAACATGGTTTCCGCTAACAATTGGAGCTAATTTTCCATTGAAATTGTTAGCAGACACCATGTCGTGTATGGAGAACATGTGTGCCACGAGCACAAGGGCAACTGGAAGAGTTGGGTTGCAGCACCAGAAAATGCCGCCTCTAATGAATGCGCTATTTTCTTGGGTGGCTGTGGGTTGCAATTTGCAGCGTGGGGGACCCACAACATTTGGGTCTCTCCACGCTGAGGATTCCAGTCAGCCAGCTGCCAAGTTGTATCTGGCTGGCTACCAAAAATACAACGAAGGACTTTTTTTTATTTCTAGAACTAATTCTAGAAAAAAAAAAATGACGTAGGGCTCCGCCATATTTTTGGTCCAGCCAGGTACAACTTGGCAGCTACAGACTGCCAGCAACCCCCAGCTGCCTCGTTGTACCTGGCTGCAACCAAAAATACAGTGAAGCCCATTTTTTTTTATTTCCAAAACTAATTCTAGAAAAGAAAAAAATGACGTAGGGCTCCGCCATATTTTTGGCCCAGCCAGGTACAACTAGGCAGCTGGGGGCTGGAATCCTCAGCATGGAAAGGCCCAAGCGTTCTGGGCCCCCCATGCTGCGAATTGCAGCCCACAGCCACCCCAGAAAATGGCGCATTCATTGAAGCGCCATTTTCTGGCGCTGTACCCATGCTCTTCCAGTTGCCCTGGTGCCGGTGGCAAACTGGGTAATAAAGGGGTTAATGCCAGCTTTTTATTGGCAGCTGGCACTAAGCCCGAGATTCATAATATTGGGCCAATGTTAGACCTGCCATTAGGAATCTCTGGTAAGTAGTCAATAAATACACACAGAGAAAAATATTTTTATTTTGAAAAAAAAACACAAACAAAATTCAGACTCCATCTTTATTATAAAGATCCGACGTAGTCCATAACGAAGGTCCCACGACGCTCGATCACCTCCGACGTAGTCCACAACGAAGGTCCCACGACGCTTGATCGCTTCTGCTCAATCCAGAGACTACAGCAAAGGATCAAGTGTCCTCTTCCTACAGTCTCTGGGATCACAGACATGGTGCACTGTATGACAATGATCTGTCATACAGTGAACTATGACTATGATCCCAGAGACTACAACAAGAGGACACTTGATCCCTTGTTGCACCCATCAATCCACCCATGCATCCATCATCCACGCATGCACACATTCACGCATGCACATCCACATCCACGCATGCTGACATCCACGCATGCACATCCACTGACATCCACGCACGCTGACATCCACGCACGCACATCCACATATGCATCCACGCACGCACACATTCACGAACGCTGACATCCACACACGCACATCCACACACGCACATCCACATACACGAACGCGCACATCCACGCATGCACATCCACGCACGGACATCCACATACATCCGCGCACAGTGACATCCGTGCAAGGTGACATTCACGCACGCATATCCACGCATGCTGACATCCACGTACGCACATACATCCACATACGCATCCACGCACGCTAACATCCATGCACGGTGACATCCACGCACGCACTTCCACATATGCATCTACGCACGCACACATCCACGCATGCACATCCACATACGCATCCACGCACACTGATATCCAAGCACGCACATCCACACACGCACATCCACATACGCATCCACACACGCACATCCATGCACGTACATCCACATACATCCGCGCATGGTGACATTCACGCACGCATATCAACGCATGCTGACATCCACATACACATCCACGCACGCTGACATCCACGCACGCTGACATCCACACACGCACTTCCATATGCATCCACGCACACATCCACGCATGCACATGCACATACGCATCCATGCACACTGACATCCACGCACGCACTTCCACATATGCATCCACGCACGCACACATCCACGCACGCTGACATCCACGCATGCACATCCACATACGCATCCACGCACGCTGACATCCACGCACGTACATCCACATACATCCGCGCACAGTGACATCCGCGCATGGTGACATTCACGCACGCATATTCACGCATGCTGACATCCACACATGCACATCCACATACGCATCCATGCACACTGACATCCACGCACGCTGACATCCACGCACATCCACATATGCGTCCACGCACGCACACATTCACGCACGCTGACATCCACACACGCACATCCACATACGCATCCACACACGGACATCCACATACATCCGCGCATGGTGACATCCGCGCATGGTGACATTCACGCATGCATATCCACGCATGCTGACATCCACATACGCACATCCACGCACAAACATCCACATATGCATACACACACGCACACATTCACGCACGCTGACATCCACACACATATCCACGCATGCTGACATCCACGTACACACATCCACGCACAAACATCCACATATGCATACACCCACATCACGCACACATTCACGCACTCGCATGACATCCACACACACACATCCACGCACGCCATATCCACATACGCATCCATGCACACATCACGCACGTACATCCACCACGCACATCCACACACACGTCCACGCACACATCCATCATGCACACGTCACGCACGCACACGTCTACACACGCATGCTCACGTACGCACTCCACGCATGCACACATCTCGCACACATCCATGCACGCACTCGTCCACACACGCTCATGTACGCACACATCCATGCACGCTCATGTACACGCACGCATCCACACACACACATACATATACACAACACACACACACATACATACATCCACACACACATAAACACATACATACATCCACACACATATATACATACGTGCATACACACACATACATACATCCACACACACATATACACATACATACATACACACACACGCACACACACATACATCCACACACACACACACACATACATACATCCACACACACACATACATACATCCACACACACACACATACATACATCCACACACACACATACATACATGCATACATACATACATACACACACACACACATACACACATACATACTTACCTCCCTCTCGGCTGGCCCATGTCCTCTGCAATGCCCCCATGTCCTCTGCAGCTTCCTCCTTGTCTGTCGGTGTGCCGGTGAAGCGATCTGTCATCTGATCGCTTCACCGGCAGCATCCTGAGGAGTGGTGAGTATCCTGGGGGACTCACTCACACACACGACACAGACAGGACACACATACACATAGTACAAACACACCACACATACATTACACACAGATACTTACCTTGTCAATGAGGCGGTCCACATATACACATATTGAACGCCGGCGCGGCCATCATGCCCAGACACTCGGTCACACAGGGACAGCCACGAGAAAGCAGGAATCCCAAAATGATGGGATTTCCTGTTCCTGTTTTCCCTGGGGCTGTTCCCGTGTGACATCATTTCCTGCACATACCCCTTGCCCCGCGCTGGAATGCGCATCGTCTGAACGGCGATGCGTAATTCCAGGGGTTAAAATGGGGCCTATGGGAGAAAACGCACGTAAAAAGGCGGAAAGAATGAACATGTTCATTCTTTTTACGTGCGCGCTTTCTCCCATAAAAGCGCGGCTGAAAATTGCGCTGCATGTGAACAGCAAAAGTGAAAGTGCATTCACTTTGCTGTGACACGCAGACGCAGATGCGCTTTGGGGGGAAATACGTGAGCAAAAATGCGCGCAAAATACGCACTGTGTGAACGCAGCCTAAGAGGCTCCTCTGTCCTCCACTCATTACATGTAGTACTGGCACCAGTTTGAACTTGTTATCAGTATAAAAGACACCTGACCGCAACCTCAAACAGTCACACTCCAAACTCCACTATGGTGAAGACCAAAGAGCTGTCAAAGGAAGCCAGAAACAAAATTCTAGCCCCTCACCAAGCTGGGAAGCCTGAATCTGCAATAGGCAAGCAGCTTGGTGTGAAAAAATTATCTGTGGGAGCAATAATTAGAAAATGGAAGACATGCAAGACCACTGATAATCTCTTTCAATCTTGGCTCCATGAGAGATGTGGTGTAAAAATGATCATGAGAATAGTGAGCAAAAATCCCAGAACCACATGGGGGGACCTAGAGAATGACCTTCAGAGAGCTGGCACCAACGTTACACAGGCTACCATCAGTAACACACTACACCACCAGAGACTCAGATCCTTCAGTGCCAGACGTGTCTTCTTGCTTAAGTTATTACATGTCCGGGCCCATCTTAAGTTTTCTAAAGAGCATTTGGATGATCCAGAAGAGTATTGGAAGAATGTCATATGGTCAAATGAAACCAAAGTAGAACTGTTTGGTAGAAACACAACTACTCATGTTTGGAAGAGAAATAATGCTGAGTTGCATCCGAAGTACACCATACCTACTGTGAAGCATGGGGGTGGCAACATCATGCTTTGGGGCTGTTTCTCTGCCAAGGGACTAGGACAACTGATCCATGTACATGAAAGAATTAATGGGGCCATGTATCATGAGATTTTGAGTGTGAACTTCAATCCATCAGCATGGGCATTGTAGATGGAATGTGGCTGGGTCTTTCAACATAACACTATTTCTCTGAACATAACTCTTTCTCTGTCAAACTCCAACAGAACCAAAAGCACTAGTCAGATTGTCTAATGGCCACTTATGTCACTCTTATCTACTCCCCATTTTCTCAAGATGGCTGAACCATTTTTGTAATTAAACCCCTGTACTTTGCTTCAGCCCACCTCATTGTTAGATTGTAAGCTCTTACAAACAGGGTCATCAATATTTTTGGCTTTAATTATTGTATTTTCTTTTCTTTGATGTTTTCTTTGTGTGGGAGGGAAGTGATGAAGAACTCAAGGACTTGATTACCAGACTAAATTGCAACAACTTGATTATTAAACTCACATACAAGAGTGGTAAGAGGATGGAGTTCTTGGACACATTGACCAACACCCAAGAGGATGGAAGTTTGACCACTGACATTTATCGGAAAGTAACATCTACAAACTCTCTTCTACATGCGAGGTCTTCACACCTACCATCAACAATAAAAGGCATTCCTGTTGGTCAATATATGAGGGCCAGACGCATCTGTTCGAACGATGATATCTTTGAAGCTCAGGCATTGGATCTCAAGCAGAGATTTGAGGAAAGGGGATACAGCAGGAAATCTATCAAGCAAGGATACTCCAAGGCGAAAAAGTGCAATCGGATGGAACTTCTATGTGGTATGAAAAGGAAGAACAATGAGGATCAGTCTGGTTTTCCCAGATTGATAACCACATACCACAAACAGTGGAAGGGATTTCTAGAAATTGTTAATAAGCATTGGAGCATCCTATTGAACGACTCAATTCTTAAGCACTGCGTTTCTCCAAAACCACTGATAACAGCTAGGAGATCACCTAACCTGAAAGACACCTTGGTTCGTAGCCACTTTGTGAGAAATTCAATGAGTGAGGATAATTGGTTGGATATCAAGGGCTTCTTTCCATGTATGGGCTGCAAAGCATGCGCAAACATGTTCAAGAGTAAGACATTTCACAATTTCGATAATTCCAGGACATATGAAATAAGACAACATACTGTATTACTTGCTCCACAAAAGGGGTTATCTATTTGGCCAAATGCCCGTGCAACAAAATTTATATAGACATGACCACCTGCGAGTTATGTGTTCGTGCAAGGGAATATGTTCTCGATATAGAAAAGGGAGCGGGAACAGAAAATCCCTCCACTCTTAAGACAATACCAAGACATTTTTACCATAAACATCGGAGCGATTTGAGTTTATTGAAAATTATGGGTATTGATAGGATATCACTTGGTCAAAGAGGTGGAAATTTGAGCAGGGTCCTGGGACAGACTGAGAGCAAGTGGATCTACAGGCTCAACACTGTGGCTCCATTTGGTCTTAATGAACATTTTGGTTTTGGTGCATTTCTGTAGATTGTATAGATATTTGATTCCTGTTTTGTGCATCAGTAAACTGGGTGCTGACTGTGGTTTTTAGATGTTCTTAATGATGATTTTAACATTCCTGATATTATTTCGTAGATGTTTATTTTTTCCTGAATTGTCATCATATGAATATCCTGATAGTGGACTGGTTGGAAGGATGAAATAGAAATATCTTGGACTTCTGCAATGGGACAATGCACTTCAGCACTTTCTTCACCTGTCATAATTTTAATTATTGAGCAAAAGGAGGATGGGTGTCATCAACTGCGTGGATCTAATAAGTTTATCTCACTGTCATATTTGTTGTGAGCATGGTTGATCCCGAACTACATACGTTCTTCCCTCTTTGTGCTCTAATAATTTTAATATTGCGTTATTAGGATTGGACATTTGATATATATAATGCTATAAAATTGTATACAATTTTATCATTATCTCATATGTGACACTTATTTGCACTATTGAATGCACTTTATTAATGAATTGTATTATAATTTAATAATTTTTGATTGCGATGTGCTATGATGCATATTTTATAATTGTCTTATTCATATTTATTTAATATACTAATGATTTGCCCCTTACTTAGTGATTTTAGTGTTGCTTAGCAACATACTTTGTTATGCAGTTGTTTCTATCCTCTCTCCTCCCTGTGAATGCCGTGGTTGTGTGGGGCTTCTCGGACACGCCCCCTCCCGGTCATATGGCGCAATCCAGGAAGAGTGTCTAATTTGACGCTACTTCCGGTTTTGCGTTCCAAAGAACGGAAGAGAGGCTGGTCACATGATCGGGAGCCGTCATATGATCCCGGCGCCGATAATGGCGGCGGAGGAGGCAGCGCACAGCTTTTTTAGATCTATAATCACCTCTATACACTATAAAAACCCCCGAGATAGGTCCCCACTTGGTACACCACCCCTGAGGAAGTCCTACGACGAAACGCGTATGGGTCTAGGGTAGGCCTGGAGGTGATTGTCTTTAACACCTACGGAGGTATGTAATTATTGTCCATGATTGATTTTGTGCAAAGAGTGGTTGTATCATCTCTGACCGTCCTGGTTGCTTCGCTTCATTATTCATAATATGGTTCTTTACTGTGAACGGTTTGTTCAGGTGGTACTGTTATCTGGTCATAGTAGTGGTGGATTAATGTGCTGCTGTGCACTCACTACTTTGAACCTTATGCAGCCTTACTGACTAAAGCGCCGCAGTTTAGACATATGATAATATGAAGTGTGAAGCTAAATGGAGAATCTATTTTGAGATTTGTCACTGTTGACCCATTGTTTGTATTAGTGTCTAATTAAGTCTTTCTAGATGACAAAGGAGGTAAATATTTGAGGTGTAAGGCTTTTTTTGTCAGTCAGTTGCTGGAGTGGATCTTCTATTGTTGCGGAGGGTCTACAATTGAGCATATTGTGACATACAATTGCCTTTTATATTTAATCAAATTAGCTCGATCGTCATTAAGTATATTAGACTAATTGGTCCATTACTAATATCAAATAATAAGTCTCAATACTTGCATACCTGCCGTATAGTCACCTGGCCTTCCCTATAACTGTACGGCCGGATATTGCTTCTATTTTTGCCATTGTAAAATATCCAGAGGCTTTTTGCCGATATTCACATGTCTTCCGCCCCTTTTTTATTTGTTGAATTATGTATGGATTAAACTTGTTGTTCAAGTATCCTAAATAAAAATTGTGAATTGTTTACATCCGCCCTTGTGTCTTTCGGGACTTTTTTGATTCTCTGGTATATCCGGGTTGGATATTTATATGAGATATTGATTAATTGGCTTCAGACTTGCGGACCCTCCACAGCGTCCTGGGGAGGGGATCCGCAAGCTGACTGCAGCCCCTATGTTTATAATGAGAACGCACGGTCATGCGCAGGTCTGCGCATGACCGTGCGTTCCCATTCACTGCAATATGTGATGTGTACGCAGGCGGATGCCCGCGCACAAATCACACACTCTCATCCGCACCAGGAACGTGACATGGTCGCGTTCCTGGTGGGGAACGAGAGTGTAGGATTTGTGCGCGGGCATCTGCTGCGTACAAATCACATATTGCAGTGAATGGGAGCGCACGGTCATGCGCAGACCTGCGCATGACAGTGCATTCTCATTCTAAACACAGGGGCTGCGGTCAGCTTACGGATCCCCTCTGCAGGACGCTGCGGAGGGTCCGCAAGTCTGAAGCCAGCCTAACTCACTTTTCACCCCAGTAGCCACCATCCTCAAAAACCAGTGTTGGAGAAACAGAAACACAAACTATAAATAGAGCCAGCTTTACACATAGGCAAAAAAAAGTGCACAAATGTTTCTTAATATACCGCAACAAAGTGGAGAATTACCTAATCAGACAATGTGATCTTCAGGATTTGTTTTCCATTTTGTCTTTCATAGTTGAGGTCTACCTATGATATCAATTACAGTCTTTCTCATCTTTTTAAGTGGGAGAACTTGCACAACTGGTGGCTGGCTGAATTTAAATACTTTTCTCCCCACTGTACCTTCTGAAGACTTCTATCTTCTCCAGTCTTCTGCCACACATTCCGACATTGCCCTTAAAAAGGTTTTGATGTGCCCAATACATAAAAATTGAATGTGAATACTATGCCATAAAAAAAAGCTTATAGTACCGTATATTGGCTTCACTGTCTGATTGTAAGAGCTACACCCACTCTACTGTATGCGTTAATGAGCTGTAACTACTGACCTTATAAACATTGTATATACTATGGTTGTCCTCCCACTACTGTTTTCCCTTACACTTTTTATATCATCACAACATTCATTTAACATGCTTACATATCTCCATAGTTTGCCCGATTTCTAACTGCAACTTCTCTATATCCATTCTAGGCACCCTCTTCACACTATGACCTCTGTTGGGAATTCATTGAAGCTCCCTCCGGTGGTTGTTGCTGGTGATGCAGCTGACTGTGTGGGCTTCACAGGTGATGGGGATTGGCAATCTGGTTCTTGGAGCATATAATGGTTGGAAGTGGATCATTCTTTGCCAGTTGTCTTTTGTTCCTGGAGGAGTTCACATCTCTCTGGTTTCTTCTGCTCTGTGGAGATCTTTGCAAAATAAGTGAATGGTTTTTTGATATTTTGTGGCACACTTTTGTGTGCATCAGGTTCTGCTTAAGTTTTGTCTTATTCTGAGCTGTGGGTTTGCTATTTAGTTTGTATATTTGTTTATCTGCTCTCAGATAGGAAGTTTTCTTCCTAGGAATTTTACCATTCACTATTATCTGTTATTTCCAGTTCTGCTGGCATTTGATTCGTAGAAGTCTGCTGATATAGAGTTCGCCAAGTCTTAGTGACTCAGGGAAATTTTTGTAATGTCTGCTGTTGGTGGTTTTTGATAGTTTTCTATACTGAACGCAATAGTATACTATCCTGTCTGTCACGTCCTACTGACGGACTCTATGTGTGGACCCACTGGACCTCGTAAAGCGGATGCTGATACCGGGTGAAAGAGAGTCAGACAAGTACCGTAAAGTCAACAGGTTTATTAACAACAACACGAGACCCCACGCCCCTGGGGAGGGCCACAAGGTCGCAGCACTGGAAACCCACCGAAGGAGGCCCCGGAGCGCTTAACCCCTATACAGGGATCCCGCCGGTACCAACCTCCGAGGGGCCAATGCAGCGGACACGAGTGTTCAACCGACTCCAGGCGACGTGGTAACAAAACAGTAACCGGGTATACAATAAGAAACGGAAACACAGAGGACCAGGAACACGGGAAACCAGGAATACAGGGGAATCCAGGAACACGGGGAGATCCAGGAACACAGGGAGATCCAGGAACACAGGGAGATCCAGGAACACAGGGGGAATCCAGGAACACAGGGGGATCCAGGAAACCAGCCAGGAACACGGGGGATCCAGAACCACAGGGGAATCCAGGAAACCAACCAAAAACACGGGGGATCCAGAACCACAGGGGGATCCAGGAAACAAACCAGGAACACGGGGGATCCAGAACCATAGGGGGATCCAGGGACACGAGGCGATCCAGAGCCGGCAGGGCAGGAATCTGTAGGAAGCAACAAGAGAGATCAGGCAACGGACCAAACAAGGAGCGACCTGACCAGACCAGATTGGCAGCTCCACAAGGGAGAAGGGTTGCCCTGGCCCCGACTGATTGGAAACAGGAGGTTTATATCAGAACAGGGCAGTCCTGATTGGAAGGACACAGAGACCTGGTGATTGGCTGAGGGGAGGAGCAAGCTCCCTGCACTCTCCAGCAGAAACTGATTAGGAGACAGTTTCATGTGCACAAGCAGTGGTACCGGAAGTGAGAGGAGCAGTGTTGCTCAGGCAGAGGGTACTGGACCCCTGCGGCTGGGGACAAGTGCGCGTACCCGGGGGCATACGGTAAGGAAGTTGCTACCCAACCGACCCGCGGGCAGCGGCTGCCTGAGCCGTCGGCGGACGGACGACACCCGGGAACTTGGAGGCTGGACAGAGGCGATAGGAGCCGAAGGAGTAAGGGCAGCAGGTCGGGGGGCACGGGGGCGGCAGAACCCAGGGTGGTAACACTGTCTTTCCTATATAGCTAGTGTGGCCTCTTTTGCTAAATGTTATACTCTGCCTGTGCTTGTTTTTCTGTCTCTTGTTTCCCAGTTAATATCTGTGGGGGGCTTGCTATTCTTTTGGGTTCCTGCTCTGAGGCAAGATAGCTTTTCCTACATCTATCTTTAGGAGCAGTTAGTTCTCCGGCTGTGCAGAGGTGTCTAGGTCTGGTTAGTTACATCCCACGGCTACTTCTAGTTGTGGTGTGTAGTCAGGGATTGCGGTCAGTACAGTTACCCATGACTTCTACGGAATCTGAATGTACTCCTGAGTCATCAGTTCATAACAGACCTCATGCTGTCTCTCCAAAGTATAACCCCTACACAGTATGAAGGTCACCACAGCCTGCCATACAGTATGGTATCTACAACAGCCTTCCAATGTACAGTGTGATACCCACCACAGCCCTCATTCACTGTACTTTCACTGTAAATATTAATCACAGTCCTCATTATTAAGTAATGTCACCACCACAGCTCCCCATTTTATTTTGTCGCTAAGATAGCCCATTATACAGTACGATGTCCAAAATAGTTCCTCATTATATAGTATTGTAAGCAGCACAGCCCCACATGTACAGTACGATGGATCCCACCCCATTTAATACAGTATTATTAACCATCCAGTCTCCTATACCGTATTAAGCCTCACCCAGTCCCTGATACAGTAGAATTGCAACGACAGCCTCTTATCTACAGTATAATTTCCCATTGAGCATCTCACACAATATAATAACCTCCATAGCCTCTTATCCACTATGGTCACCACATCTCCAAGTATACTGTCTCCACAGTGCTCTATACAATATGGTCACTACAACCAAATATAATGTTTATTACAGCCCTCCATATAGTATGGGCACCAAAGCCCCAGTATACAGTCCATCATAGTCATTTTTAAAACATTGTGCTCCTACAACCTCCAGTATAACATCCCCCACAGCTCCCTATACAGTATAATGTCCATCATAGCCACAGATATAATGTGCATTAGTATAATATTCCTCAAACTCCTTATACAGTATCATGTCCCTACAACCTAGGTATAAAGTCCACCACAGCTCCTCATATATTTTCCTTTTCACCACAGCCCCTTATATAATCTGCTGTTCCTCACAGCCCCTAATCTAATATCCCCATAGCCCTTCTTGTGTTGTCCCCCACAACCCCTCTTGTAATAACCCCCATTTAATGACCAAATAATATAAGAAAAACAAAAACAGTGGTTATCCTCTCCTAATGTTGTTTCCCTGTGCATTGCTCCCCCATTCCCTCTTTTATTTAGTACATCAGTGGATGCTCGATAGCTGGTTACAGTTATGCCATTGTGCCACCTGACATTACCTGTGTGCACCATCTCCAAAATGGCATAAGCTGGATGTAGCCTACATCATGTTTGATTTATCAGTGGATTAATGAGCTGACTAGAGCTCCTCTGCTCCTGTCCTGGGAGGTGCTCACATCAATTATGTTCACATCTTAAAGATGTAAATACAATTGAGGGCACCGAGGGAGCGATGGCTGGGAAATGTCCAAGAGCATCATTAGCGGTGTCAGTGACTAACTAACACTACTCAACCTTGTGCCTGCACCCCAACTGTCAGTGTGATAAATGCCTGTGGCTGAAGGAAGGTGCTACAGAAAATACAGCAATGTTAGTTTTTTTTTTTTTTTTTTAAACTACACAACCCACTGGGATGCAAGAGGTGGCACTCTTGGCAGTGGCCTACCCTGCGTACTCCTTGTTCCAACCCTGATCCACAAGGCTTTTAGTAATATTTCATTTTAGGTTTATTGTGTTAACATGTTTGCTCTTTTGTGACATCCATCATATACAGCATGTAAGTTAAGTTTCATTTCTCAATGAAATGCATATAGCTGGCAGGTAATGGTTATAATATTCACTATTGCTGGCTATGTTATAAAGCTATTCAGCTATAACTGCCATAATCAGATATATAAAGTGAGCATTCACCGTCACATAGAAGTACTGAAAGGTGCTTTACAAGCAATCAAGGTTGACAGCAGGTTAACTCCTATACTAGAAATAAAATATGTTCAGTTAAGAAATACGTGACAAAATAACAAAGTATATAATGTTTTAAATCAACTACTCTTTCCCTTTTCTATAGATAAAACATTTCAGACTAATTAAATATAATACAAATCCAGTAGGCTACATTCTGCAAATAACATTGCCATCCCCAAAAAACTGAATAATAGTAATCAAAAATTTGAATGTTCTTCCGAAGGATAACAAAATATCTACATCTTGTTCACCATAAAAACAAGCCTTCAAACAACTCTGTTTACCAAAAAATACCAAATACCAAAAATACATTAAACAGTTAAATACTGCATATAAACGCAACCTATGCAAATAATTAGCAGAGGCTATATTCTTTAGCCGTTAGGGTGTGTTATTTTGCAGCCTGAATGATCCACCCTCTCTCTCTCTCTGCAGCTTTTGCTGTGATGTGGAGCTGAAGGCAGGACTAATGATTTGCATTCTGTGAGTGACAGAGAGGGGGAGGGCAAAGCCTGCACAAGCAAAGCATTACAGACAGAGAGAGGGTGGATCCTCGAGGCAGCAAAACAACATGCCCAGAGGGCTAAAGAATATAGCCCCTGCTAATTATAATACCTAATGAGTAAGTATTAAAACGTTTTTATGCACTTTCACAGGATGCTTTTAGGAGATAAAAGGAGTGTGAGATTAGTGATAGGATGCTGCAGGGACATGTTTTGGTAGCTTAGGTGGCGTTTTGGAGGTGACAGGATCCCTTTAATTCCATTAGTGCTTTACATACATCAACAACACTTTCCTCAGACTGGCTCACAATCTAAACATTCTATCAGTATGTCTTTAGAGTGTGGGAGTAAACCGGAGAACCCAGAGGAAACCCATGAAAACACAGGGAGAACATACAAACTCCTTGCAAATGTTACCTTGGTGGGATTTGAACCTGGGACCATAGCACTGCAAAGCTACAGTGCTAATAACTAAGCTACAGTATTGACTAGGCAGAAAGAGTAACAGTCTTAAAAGGGTTATCTTGGATCTATCCCCCAAACAAATGTGCCTAAGCACTAAAAGACAGATAGCTGTTACCTACCTTCCTGTTGTGCCCGACAACGTTCACCACAGGCACAGCGTGGGCACAGACTGCTCTTGTCAGGTTCCTCTGATGTCACATGTACAGAGAAGAAGCTTCTCCCATCTGCCGATGGGGGTCAGAGCCGCTTAAGCTCTGATTGACTACCGGCTCCTCCAATCAGGTAGCGGAAAAGCAGCTGTCAATCGGCATGAGATTGGCTGTCCCACTCCTTCCATGGAGAAGCACGGAAAAGGAGACGCTACTCTGTCTACACAGCCCTGCCATCACCAGCAGGAGCGGTCTGTTACCACTCTGTGACGGGGGTGCATGGCGGTGAACTGTGGCGGGCACAACAGGCAGGTAGGTGGCAGAAATCTGCCTGTTAGTGATTAGGCACATTTTTTATTTAAATCCCAGATAACACCTTTAAGAGACCTGAGAGGAACTCCTGCAAAGCACTTAAAACCAACATTCATATCTTATATTATTCAGAAGTTTAATTAGATTTTTCAAATGCACACAAGCTGGTTTGCAATGTTTGTAACATAAAATAGAAACAATGTATAAGTGAAAATTAAGCCAGCTCACCAAGTCAGATGTCTTCATGGAGCCCTGATCACTGCCAGTTATCCGCTCGAACTAGGTGAAAGCACAACCTCATGCAATCACCATGGAAAACGCAAATAAATTCTAGCAGAATTCCATAGTACTGTACATCTGAGAAGGGTTTACATGAAAGATAAAAATATACAGGGCTCATTGCAAGCTATAAGCTTTCTTGAAGCAATGGGTTTTCAAGATCTAACTGAAGGCTCAGAATGTTGTAGACATTTGAATGTAACTGGGCACAGAATTATAGAGGAGGAGGGATGCTTGGGAGAAATCCTGAAAGCAAATAGGTGAGGTATGGAGGAGAGAAAGAATTATGTGTGGGAAGATATAAGGAAAGTAGAACAGAAATACTGTATTTTCTGCTTTATAAGATGCACCTGATTATAAGACCCACCCCCAAATTTGGTAAAGGAAAAGAGAAAAAAAATAATGTTTAATGTTAAATGGGATCCATCTCATAATGTCAGTGTTCATCTTACAAATCATATAGGGTATATATCCCTCATAGCCCCCTCATCCTGGTACATGGTCCCTCATCCTGGAATATAGCACCCATCCTAGATATAGTCTCCATAGTCTGGATATGGCCCTTTTATAATGGATACAGCCCCCTTGTGCTGGCACACGTCTCCCAGTGCTGGCACAAATTCCACATGTCCTTAAGTGCTGGCACACATCCACCAGTGATAGAACATGGCCCCCATTGATGGATCATGGCCCCCTGTGCTGGTACACGTCCCCCAGTGATGGCACACATCCCCCATTGGTGGCACACATGCCCCAATGCTAGCACATGCCCCTTAGTGCTGGCTCGCATCCCACAGTGATGGCACATGTCCTCCAGTGATGGCACACATCTCCCAGCGCTGGCACACATCCCCCAGTGCTGGCACACGTCCCCTTTCTTGGACACGTTCCCAGTGATGGCATATAGCCCCCTGTGCTGGCACACGACTCCCAGTGATAGCACATGTCCCACAATGATACAGTGTTGGCCAAGAGTATTAACACCCCTGCAATTCTGTCACATAATACTCAGTTTCTTCCTGAAAATGATTGCAATCACAAATTCTTTGGTATTATTATCTTCATTTAATTTGTCTTCATTGAAAAAACACAAAAGATAATGAAGCTAAAATCAAAACATTGATCATTTCACACAAAACTCCAAAAATGGACCAGACAAAAGTATTGGCACACTCAGCCTAATACTTGGTTGCACAAACTTTAGAAAAAATAACTACTTCCGGTAACCATCAATGAGTTTCTTACAATGCTCTGCTGGAATTTTAGACCATTCTTCTTTGGCAAACTGCTCCAGGTCCCTGATATTTGAAGGGTGCCTTCTCCAAACTGTCATTTTTAGATCTCTCCACAGGTGTTCTATGGGATTCAGGTCTGGACTCATTGCTGGCCACCTTAGAAGTCTACAGTGCTTTCTCTCAAACCATTTTCTAGTGCTTTTTGAAGTGTGTTTTGGGTCATTGTCCTGCTGGAAGACCCATGACCTCTGAGGGAGACCCAGCTTTTTCACACTGAGCCCTACATTATGCTGCAAAATTTGTTGGTAGTCTTCAGACTTCATAATGCCATGCACACGGTCAAGCAGTCCAGTGCCAGAGGCAGCAAAGCAACCCCAAAACATCAGGGAGCCTCCGCTATGTTTGACTGTAGGGACCGTGTTCTTTTCTTTGAATGCCTCTTTTTTTCTCCTGTAAACTCTATGTTGATGCCTTTGCTCAAAAAGAAAGAACATTCTTCCAAAACGTTTTAGGCTTTCTCAGGTAAGTTTTGGCAAACTCCAGCCTGGCTTTTTTATGTCTCTGGGTAAGAAGTGGGGTCTTCCTGGGTCTCCTACCATACAGTCCCTTTTCATTCAAACGTCGACGGATAGTACCGGTTGACACTGTTGTACCCTTGGACTGCAGGGTAGCTTGAACTTGTTTGGATGTTAGTCAAGGTTCTTTATCCACCATCCGCACAATCTTGCGTTGAAATCTCTTGTCAATTTTTCTTTTCCGTCCACATATAGGGAGATTAGCCACAGTGTCATGGGTTTTAAACTTCTTGATGACACTGCGCACGGTAGACACAGGAACATTCAGGTCTTTGGAGATGGACTTGTACCCTTGAGATTGCTCATACTTCCTCACAATTTGTTTTCTCAAGTACTCAGACAGATCTTTGGTCTTCTTTCTTTTCTCCATGCTCAATGTGGTACACACAAGGACACAGGACAGAGGTTAAGTCGACTTTAATCCATGTCAACTGGCTGCAAGTGTGATTTAGTTATTGCCAACACCTGTTAGGTGCTACAGGTAAGTTACAGGTGCTGTTAATTACACAAATTAGAGAAGCATCACATGATTTTTATAACAGTGCTAATACTTTTGTCCACCCCCTTTTTATGTTCGGTGTGGAATTATATCCAATGTGGCTTTAGGACAATTCTTTTTGTGTTTTTTTTCATTGAAGACAAATTAAATGAAGATAAAAATACCAAATAATTTGTGATTGCAATCATTTTCAGGAAGAAACTGAGTATTACCTGACATAATTGCAGGGGTGTCAATACTTTTGGCCAGCACTGTAGATAATGGCCTTCTGTGCTGGCGGATGTCTTCCAGTTGTGTCACACGTCCCCCTGTGCTGGATATGGCCACCCCGATGCTGCTACCCATATTAAAATGAAAAACTTTATTTAGCCTCTCCAGCGCTGTCCTCCATGTCCCCCTGTATGCCGCTGCGCTCTACTTCTTGATTTTCAGTGAAGCCGGTCATGTGATCAGACGTGCAGAGATGATGTCACTCTGCTGTGCTAATCACATCATTGGCTTCTGAGAATCAGGAAGTGGAGCGCAGCGGCAAGCAGGGAGACACAGACCACAGCACTGGAGAGGGTAAGTAAAGTGTTTTTTATTTTATAGTACAGAGAGAAAAAGAGTAAAAGCTTCAATTTTGTATTACTACACACGTTTATTGTTTTAGTACAAGGATCATGGACAAGAAAGAGGGTGTAAAGTGCACATGTGATGGGTATCTACAGCAAGATAATTGATATAAATTTACATTGGAGATACCCATTAAATTCGCAGTTTACAGGTCTAGAGCCATAGCATATTATTGAACTACCGTATATACTCGTGTATAAGCCGACCCGTGTATAAGCCGACCCCCCTACTTTTGCCCCCAAAAACTGGGAAAACTTATTGACTCGCGTATAAGCTGAGGGAGGACTCCAGCACAGGTATACAACCCCCAGCAGTGAGGTATACAACAGCCTCCCCAGTGTTAGTATACAGTAGCAGCCCCAGTGGTAGTATACAGCAGCCCCAGAGGTATATGCAGCCCCATATGCAGCCCCAGAGGTATATGCAGGCCCAGAGGTATATGCAGCCCCATATGCAGCCCCAGAGGTATATGCAGCCCCAGAGGTATATTCAGCCCCATATGCAGCCCCAGAGGTATATGCAGCCCCAGAGGTATATGCAGCCCCAGAGGTATATGCAGCCCCAGAGGTATATGCAGCCCCAGGAGGTATATGCAGCCCCAGAGGTACATGCAGCCCCATATGCAGCCCCAGAGGTATATGCAGCCCCATATGCAGCCCTAGAGGTATATGCAGCCCCATATGCAGCCCCAGAGGTATATGCAGCCCCATATGCAGCCCCAGAGGTATATACAGCCCCAGAGGTATATACAGCAGCAGCAGCCCCAGGGCTGTATACAGCCGCAGCCCCAGGGCTGTATACAGCAGCAGCCCCAGGGCTGTATACAGCAGCAGCCCCAGGGCTGTATACAGCCGCAGCCCCAGGGCTGTATACAGCCGCAGCCCCAGTGCTGTATACAGCCGCAGCCCCGGAGGTATACAGGCCCCCCATCAAGTTCCAGGGCCCCCCCCCTTGCGCGCCAGCCTGTAAAGGAAAATCATACTTACCAGTGTCCAGTCGCGACGTCCGCAGCTGCCGACATGACGATCCCGGGCTCCATTCAGCGTCTTCCGCATTTCCTGTAGTCGCGGGCAATGACGTCATTGCCCGCGACTACAGGAAATGCGGAAGACGCTGAATGGAGCCCGGGATCGTCATGTCGGCAGCTGCGGACGGCGCGACTGGACACTGGTAAGTATGATTTTCCTTTACAGGCTGGCGCGCAAGGGGGGGGGGCCCTGGAACTTGATGGGGGGCCTGTATACCTCCGGGGCTGCTGCGGTATTTTTTTATTTTTTTTTATACTCGCGTATAAGCCGAGGGAGGACTTTTCAGCCCAAATTTTGGGTATATACGGTATTTCCAGGGTTTACAGAATGTGAAATCCCAAGTAAGGCTAGGGTCACACTTGCAGATTTTACTTGTTTTTTTTGGAGACGTGCATTTTTAAAAACGCATGAAAAAACACACCCATAGGCCCCCATGCAAAAAACGCATGCCCTAATAGCAAAATCGCATGCCTTAATAGCAAAAATGCATGCCTAAAGTGCCATGCCTTTTTGGCATGCGTTTTTGCACTTATGTGAGGAGCTGCCTTCAAAAACGCATGCAAAAACGCATGGTACATTAGTACCATTTAGTACCATGCAAAAACGCATGCATTTCCCATAGGGGCCCATGTCAAAATACGCATGCGTTTTCTAAAAAACGCATGCGTTTTTAAAACAGCACCAAAAAATGCTGCTGGCACTTTTTTTGGGTGCTGATTCAAAAACGCATGGAAAAACGCATGGGCCTAAAAAACCCATGCAGAAATGAAAAAAGCATGCAGAAACGCATGCTTATTTTTAAGGCACTTAAAAAACTCATGCCAAGTGTGACCCTAGCCTAACAATGGCAAATAATATATTGCTCACAGCAAGTTACAATTTACACAATTGGGTTCACATTCATATATGCAACAAAGTGCAAGTGCTTAACGGGAATCACATAGACTCATTACCATAGGCAGTAATAGGGCACATTCCTATATCAAAGGTAAAGCATGTTACCAGAGTTTGCTGAGGACAACCTAGAGCAGGGCACAGTGTATATATGTATGTCAACCCAATTGATGTAAATTGTAACTTGCTGTGAGCAATATGTTATTTGCCATTGTTACTTTCTTGTTCATGATCCTTGTACTAAAACAATAAACTTGTGTAGCAATACAAAATTGAAGCTTTTAGGCTAGGGCCACACTCAGTGCTGCCCCTGCGGCAGCCGGATTGCGCTACAGCAGAGCTCAGCCTGCTGTAACCGCCAGTGGTAATGTCGGGAACAACAGGCGAACGCAGCCCTTAGTTACCCGATGTGTACCATAGTTACTGGGCACACACAAAGCTGCCTGGACTGCGGTAATCCTGAATGCAGAGAAAAACATTGCCTGCATGGTTTTTCTCTGCGCTCAGGATTACCGCAGTCCAGTCAGCTTTGTGTGTGCCCAGTAACTATGGTACACATCAGGTAACTAAGGGCTGCGTTCGCCCGAAGTTCCCGACGTTACCGCTGGCGGTTACAGCAGGCTGAGCTCTGCTGTAACGCAATACTTGTTTGAGAAGCTTCATGAAGTGGGAATCCCTTTCGGGGCTTCTCACTTTCATTTATATAGAAATTCTGTATTTAATTGTTTTTTATTTTAGTATGGGCTGCAGCATGGGGCCATATCCAACACAGGGGGGCCATGTGCCTTCACAAGGGGGGATGCAGGCACATGTAATATCCGCCGCTCCCCCAGTCCATCACCTCGGTGTGGTTTCAGCACCGAGGTGTTAGACAGCGGGTGCAGTGCATATTATATGAGGCTAATGAGCGGGAGCACATGACCTCATGCTGCCTCTTGCAGCCTGCACCAGCCCCCAGACACAGCTCCAGAGCTGCCCCCACCCGACCCTGCAGTATATAATGCATACATTCAGATTATAAAACGCACCCCCCACTTTCCCCCCCAAATTTGGAGAAACAAACGTGCGCTTTATAATCCTAAAAATATAGTATGTTGCGTACACATATTATGCACATGGGGAAATGGGGAATGGGATTAGCCGCTCACCTCTATCAAATATGCCCTTGGATCCCTGGGCTCCTGAAGGTGGCCGGTTCCCACCATTAAGTCCAACAACAAAGAAATTCAGGGCCACTTGTCCATAAGTTTCAGGTATTCTTTATTCAGGTACAAAGATTAAAAACATCCTTGCCGGCAAGGCCCTAAATTTCTTCGTTGGTAGACATATTATGGATTGCCCTGAAGGTCAGTTTTAATAGTTTAAGCTGTATTTGTCGTGATATTGGGAGCCAATGAAGGGATTAGTCCTCCAGTGACTAATTATATCATGATAACAAATAATACTAATAATAATAATAATAATTATTATTATTATTATTATTATTATTATCTTCATCATTACCATTATCTAAATAATATGGGGAATGCCAAGTGAGCTCTACTATTCATTTTAACCCTTAATTGTAATTCAAAAAGTGCAATTCTGAACCCTGTTAGCATGTTCAATTTATACACACCGTATATATTGTTAGGCAGCACTTACCTGACTTGTTGGGGAACACTCGCTTACTGCGCAATATTCTGAAACACAGCAACAGTTCTTATAAACTATAGTCCATTATGGATTATTAAAAGTCATAAACCACTTGGTGGAAACTAAGCCATACGCCAACATTTGGCACTTATGACAGAAGCGACATACAGTCCATTATCTTCAGCAGGTATGCCGCACACATTAGAGAAATGTTCATGACCTCCAGTCCATTCCTTCTGTGAATATCCCGCATTGTTCATTTACTGAACTCATGCTGGGGTCACACATGTGGCAGGATTTTTAAATCCTGATCCGGTTTTGAGCTTTCAAAAAGCTCAAAACTGGATCAGGAAACGCTCCCCATAGGAGCCCATTATGGTAACCGGATTGGTTTACATGCAATCCGGTTACCGACTCTGGATCTGCAGCCTGCGCTAAAAGTCATGCAGGCTGCAGTTTTCGGAGCAGTTCTGGCAGCTGCAATACGGAAACGGATTGCTCAGGATGTGTAATCCTGAGCAATGCGGTTACCGTATACTTTGCTCATCCCTGCTGCCGCAAAGTGTTAAATGTGTATTAACACATTAAATATGAATATTAGCTGTGGGCAACATGTCTCTAGGGGGTGCCCACTTACCCCTAGAAACATGCTGTCCACTCCTCTCAGCATGTTAGGGGTTAATAAGCCATTTACAGTAAGCCGGCTATTATCGGCTTTGTACAAATTTATGAATGAAGCCGCAGCTCCCCTGACAGTAGAGTAGATACTGTACGTAATGTACGTATAGTATCTGCCGCTGTCCAGTGTCCTGTAACCATTAACATTAGGTCTATGAGGGTGCGCTGTCCATTTCTAGCGAGGAAAGGGCAATAGGAGGGCAAAACAATATCCTCATTGATATGAAAATAGGACACCACGTTTGGTAGAAAATCCTCTGAAGGATGAAATACTACCATATCCTAATGGAAAATTAGGTAGGAAGAGTGGCACAAGAGAGCCCCTTGTCAGATGTAAGTGATGGCCAGAAGGAAGGCCATGTTCCAATAAGGTCAGTGCAATTTAAGAGAAAGGTTTGAATGGGGATTCCTGAAGAACATTAAGAACAAGATTCAAGTCCAAAGGACCCACCGGGGTCTTGAAAAGGAGGCCACGCAGACGACTACCTAAAGAAATGTTTTTATTTGAGATCGGGAAGAAAGTTGTCTTTGTAAAAAGATAGAGAGTGCAGAAACATGTCTCTTTAAGGTGGTGAGCAACAACTCTGATTCCAGCCCAGATTGGAGGAAAGCCAAGAGGGATAGAAGAGAATAAACCATAAGTGGGAGGTCGCGATCCTCACTCTAGCGGAAATAGGCCTTTCACATACGATGGTAGGTATGAGAAGAGGAACGTTTTCTTTATCGTCATCTAGTCAAAAAACCCAGATCCTCCTAGAACCACGACTTCAATGGCCATACCATTAAAATAAGCGACTGTGAATTACAGTGAAGAAAAGGGCCCTGTGATAGTAGATTTGGGAGGTCTGCAAGCCTCCATGAAGGAACAGATCTTAAAGTTGTCCTTGGATGCCTTCAAATCGACATTGAAAGAATTTAAGCACCATTTGGCTGAGATAATCTTTAGCTCAATTGTCCTTCCAAGGTATGTGGAAATTGTAATTGCCCATTTAAGGATTTGAGCCACTTTCAACATGGATGCCTGACTTCGCGTCCCTCTTGATGATTTATGTACGTGACAGCCATTGCATTACCCATCCGAATCCGAATCTTCTGAAAAGGTCCTGCTAGTGTTAGAAAGCAATATAGATTGCTCAGATCTTGAGTATGTTTATGGGCAAAGGGATTTTGAGGGTTTTCAGTGACCTTGGACCATGCACTTGTGGAAAACCACACCTAAACCCAAAAGACTGGTGTCCGTGGAAATGAAAGTCCACAGGATTGGAAGAAATTACCTACCCTGCTTTAGGAGGGGAGACTGAAGCCAGCACAGAAGAGATTGTCTCACCCTTAGGGAAAGAAGAACTGGTTGGTTGAGGTCTCAAAGGGAATGATACCACTGAGCCAATAGAAAGTGCTGGAGAAGACGCGTTTGAAATTGGGCAAATGGAAACACTTCCTTTGAGGACACTACCCTGCACAACATTCTCATGCAGAAATAGCGGGAAGGCTAGGAGGACTGTCTAAGACTGTGAATTCCAGAGAGAAGCAGGAGAAAAATGCAAACCCGGGTGGAGTCCAATATCATGCCCACAAAAATGATCCACTGGGCCAGGATCAGAGATTACTTATTTTCGGTGATTATCTAGACCTGCTGATGAAGAGTGTCCAAAGAAATGTGGAGACAATCCAGACATTGTACATAGGGTGGGGCCTTTATTAAGATGTCATCCAGATAGGGGATTACAAAGATTCCCCTGGACCTCAAGATGGCCAACACTAACTCCATGATCTTTGTAAATACCCTGGATGCAGTGGTGAGGATAAATAGAAGGGCTGTTAACTGAAAATGATGGAGACAAACCACAAAACGCAGAAATTGCAGGTGAGAGGGTAGGCTGGGAAAGTGGAGATATGTGTCTTGAATGTCTATGGAGACCAGTAACTTTTCTACTTCCATGGATGCTTTGACTGAACAAACGGAATTCCATTCTGAAGTGCTGGAGATGTAATCTCGAGTTTAGAAGATTTACGTCCAGAATGGCATGGACTGATCCTCCCTTTTTGGGAACAGCAAAAAGATTTGAATAAAATCCTACTACACTCTGAGGATCTGTCGTGATGAGTTGGAGGCCTGAGAGGGGTGGACAAAAGGAGTGAAACTGGGTATTGTGACTCTTTAGGGGCAGGACATTTGGGGTTTGCCTGGGGTAATAAGTGCTCTTCCCTCCCATGGTATCAGAGATTATTTTATCACGCATGGAGCCGAAAAGGCATGAGCCCTGGAAGGAGAGATTCGCCAAAGAATTTTTGGACTCTGCTCCAGCTTTTCAGAACTTTAACCACAGGGCACGCTGGATAGAGATTATATTGCCGGAGGCTTGCACAAAGCAAGAAACAGTATTGATTGAGGACGTGGTGATATTTTTTCCAGCATGGGCAATGTGGTCTGGCCAGATCAAAAGGGGGGGGGCATGGATCAGAATGCCCCGACAAAGATTCTTGGCCTAGGAAGATGCTGCCATGGAAACTAGAGATGAGTGAACATTCCCATAACATGTTCACCAGTTTCAAATTTGGCTCAAACACTGCAGATTTGGTTCATGATTGGAAACGTGAGTTTTGTTTTTTTTAATTACCAAATGCAGCTTTGTTCAGGAAAAAAGTTTAAAAATTAAAATGGCTCTAAAATGCTCCGTTTTTGTTTTGAGCCAAATGCTTGTCGAAAGACCTGTTAGATGGGAACAACACCTAACCTTACCTTTGGAGTGTTCCCATTATTTGGTCTACTGGCATGTATCAAGCTATAGAATTTTTTGGTGCTTTATATGAATTTTTCTAAGCTTACTAGATTTTGCACCTGTTCTGACACCTACAGGGTGTGAATTTTGGATATAGTACCTGATGCAGCAGCAGCTGGGAAGTCTGGTAAGCTTACAATGTTCTTAAAACATCTGTTTAAGGAGAGTTTAATATTTTATTGGGATTTTTTTTTCTAACATTTATTTTCAATTTATTATTATTATTATTACTTTTTTCTTTTGGTAGAGCAAATCTTTGTTATTGCAGAGGGTCAGAACTGAGTGAGGCCATGCAGTTATGTGGTACCAATTCATATACAAATGTCATATGGCCATTATATGCTTCACACACATTTTCTTATAGATCTGTTCAAACTCATGAAATGCCCTATTATGCATATTGCTTCTTGAAAATGTGAAATAACTATTTCATTTCATTCCATACATTTGCAATACAGATTTTTGTCATGTGCACAACTGTGTTATATATGTAATTCCTATTGAAGTTGTCCTTGTATTGCTGCAGTGCCCACCAGCCTTATTTACCATTCCAGAAGAATTGGTGAATTGTTGACCTGAATAAAGTTATTTGTTTTCATCATTATAACCCCTACAAATATGTTTGGCTTCAATAACACTGGGGAACACAATTTTTTAGGAGTTAGGTCAGACAACTGTTCTTAATTAATTTTTGGATGCTGAATCCAGAAATGATCTCAGTTTTTCTCTATCACGTCAAGTTTTTGAACTATAGGATTTTTGTCTTCTCAAAAATATGTAAACTATTGTACCTAAAAAGTGTTTTGTTTTTTTTAAATAGTACAAATATTAACAAAAAATGAAATATATAAGAAATAGGCATGACAAATATGTTTTTTAACACTATCATATGCCACGTAGCTCTATATGAGTCGAATTGTAATCAGATAACAAGTCTTATTACAGATATCAGTGCAATTGTGCTTCTCTGGCAGGTAAGTTGTGGAGGAAAAACTTGACGTGCTATAAAAAAACTGACTACATTTTTGGAATCAGCATGCCAATTTTAGTTTAAATCAGCTCAAAAATCTAACTCAACAGAAATTTTTTTTCAAATTGTTCCCCAGTGTAATGATTAAACTGAGCCACAACCCAGTTCTTACCTTCTGGCATGGGGAATTGAGTTTGTGAGTGACATTACTTCTGCAGCCCACCACATGGAAGGGGTTAATGAGGGGAGCGAGTCAACAAGATTTAGCAAACAGTAATATCCTGTAGTGATTATTTGAGTCTGACTCAGTCTTGGAAGAAGTGGGCCTCTAGGCAAACCAAACAGGCATCACTAAGGATCTCAGCATTTTAGTGCCATATTAGCAGAGCAGTTCAAACCACCTACACTCTGCTTTATGTTGATACCATGTGCTGGCATTACACAGTTTGGCATTGGCTCCCCCGCTAGACATGACTTTTCTGGAAGAGATCATCTTCATCAACAGCCCAGGGGAAAAGGGTGCTTCAACATCAACAGGAAAAGAACCGGAGTGTCATGCACAGGACATGGGCATATATGTGACCTGGAGCGCCACCGTGTATTCAGTGCTGGGCTCCGATACCAGAGGAGGACCTGAGGAGTGCACATTCAGGAGGTGACCCTTTCTCTATGTCAGTGGGACTAGGAGCACCAGATGTCAGACTTCAGAGGATCTTACAGCATGCCTGGCTGTATTCCACCTGCAGTTTTCCTGATCAGTGTTCATCAGTTTGTGTGCCAAAACCAGGAGTGACTCCAAAACCCACCACAGGTGTCAATCTTTCAATTATACTTTTTCTCTGCAAGGTTCACTCCTGGTTTTGGCACACAAACTGATGAACACTGATCAGGAAAACTGATCAGGAACTGAAGTGTGTCCCTACCCTAAGGGACCATTTTAAATGCTTAGTAAGCATATGCAGCTGTTTTGTGTTAATTATTCTCATTTTATGAGATAATGACTTTTTGGGTTTCATTGGCTGTAAGCCATAATCATCAACATTAAGAGAAATAAACACTTGAAAAAGATCACTCTATTTGTAATGACTATATAATATACGATGTATGTGTTTCAATTTATGTATTGAATTATTGAACTAAATTAACTGTTTTATGATTCTCTAATTTATTGAGATGCACTTGTATATATCCCCTTAATCACTCAATCTGTTTTACACATTTTAATGTCTCCACAGAAGACAGCAACTTGTTAACACATTTTCTGGCTGATATTTAAATATTTTTGATTGAATCCTGGACTTTTTTTCTAGCCAAATAGGAACATGGATTTGCTCCCCTGCCAATGCTGTAAACAAGTTGGCATAAGTAACCTAGGCCTAATCTCTAGAGAACAGCTGCAATAAAATTCACACTGTGAATCTAGTACCGAGCATGCCTTTAGCTTAACTTTTTAATTTTTTTTTTGGTTTGGGAACATATGTACAGTGTTTGTTATAAAATGGATGAATGATAACTGAAAAAGCAGTATCTGTATGTGCTCATTTGTAATTACATTAAGGAGTTTTAGTCTATAAACTCAATGTACAAATGTCAATTGCACTATGTTCATCTCTTCATAGCATGAATGGTGAAAAACCTATATATAATACTTATTGAGATCTGTCTGCATTTGATTTTACTAGATAATTTAGAGCTGCAGAAAAGCATAAAATACAATCATATACGGTATAAAATGTGTTTTGTCAGAATGTGTCAGATTAATGCGAGAAACCAATACAAAAGTTTTAGGAATAAAATATATTAGCATGTTAGTTTGTGTAATATCAAATGAATGTTCTAAGTTTTAGGTAAGGCTGCTTTCACATCAGCGGTTTTCGCTGATCGCGGCAGTTGCGGTGAAAAGCCGCAACTGATGCGATTACCACATAACGGCCGCACTTGCAGTTCACTTGTGGAAAGCCCCATACAATGTCTATGGGGCTTGCGCTAAGTGTGCAGCAGGTGCGGCAAGTGCGGTTTCGGCACTTGCGGCAGGTGTGGCCGCGAAAAAACCGCGGTATGCCAAAACCGCACTTGACGCACCTGCCGCAAGCCCCATAGACACTAGTAATAAAACACTCAGTTTAAGTTAATTGAATTTTGTGTCTTAATCCCCACAGCATGCAGACCTTGTAAAACACAGTAAAGACCTGCTGACAGATCCCCTTTAAAGGTTCATTACAGGAAATGTAGTAAGAAGATTGCCTTTTCATTTAAATTTAATCCTATATCTGCATTTTTAAGAATACAATTTACTGTCAATGGTATGTTATTTAAAGTGTCCCTGAGTTGCATAAGCTTGCAGCACTGAATCCTATAATACTTTTTAGGTGTACAAGAAACTTACAAAATTATGTAATGTAGTAAAACTTAGGTTGAACATACAACTTGGTAAGGCTGTTCCTTTTGGTCCTGTCACACACAACAATATTGGTAACGATATCTTTACAACGTCACCGGTTTGGTGACATCGCAGCGATGTTTAAATGACATTGTTGCGTTTGACACCTATCAACGATCAATGATGAGTCATTGATCGCAGATTTATGAACCGGTTCATAAATCTATTGTTGGTCGCCCGCTGAATGTGCAACATCGCTGCGTGTGACAGCAGGAGACAAATGATGAGCGAGCTCCCAGCGCTGCACAGCAATGCTGAGAGCTAGTATCCAAGGTAAACTGCGGGTAATTAAGTGCTGTGTGGCACTTAGTTACCCAATGTTTACCTTAGATACCAGCGTGCTCGCTAGTCCGGATCGCTGGTGAGTCTGCCTGTGTGACAGCTCACCAGTGATCAGCCTTCAATGTCCCACTGATCCCGATTGTTGGTGGGATCGCTGGGACATTGAGGCGTGTAACCCTGGCTAAATAGTTTGTAATCTGCAAGTGAAGTTCATGTTCATATTGTGTGCATTTTTTTGGTAATGTCTCATTAAATTAATTTACTATAACTTTGAATTCCTGAGCGATTTTGCTACGTACAGTATTACATTTCCTTATAGCTATTTTTATATTGACAAAATTATTAGACTACATTTTGTCCTTTTTCACGAACATAGAAATTCTATTATTACTATTTGTTTGATTGAACATGTAAGACAAGTCCACACAGCAGATTTAGGATATTTATATTTTGCAGCGTTATTGAGTCTAAAATTTCAAACTCAAAGACATACAGTACAGACCAAACGTTTGGACACACCTTCACATTCAAAGATTTTTCTGTATTTTCATGACTATGAAAATTGTAGATTCACACTGAAGGCATCAAAACTATGAATTAACACGTGTAATTATTTACTTAACAAAAAAGTGTGAAACAACTGAAGATATGTCTTATATTCTAGGTTCTTCAAAGTAGCCACCTTTTGTTTTGATTACTGCTTTGCATATTCTTGGCATTCTGTTGATGAGCTTCAAGAGGAAGTCACCGGAAATGGTTTTCACTTCACAGGTGTGCCCTGACTGGCTTAATAAGTGGGATTTCTTCCCTTATAAATGGGGTTGGGACCATCAGTTGTGTTGTGCAGTAGTCTGGTGGATACACAGCTGATAGTCCTACTGAATAGACTGTTAGAATTTGTATTATGGCAAGAAAAATCTTTGAATGAGAAGGTGTGCCCAAAGTTTTGGTCTGTACTGTACATTATAAGATTATTATAAAAAAAAACGTCTTTCCATCATGAGTAGTGATGAGCGAGTGTAAGGGTACCTTTACACGCGGCTACATTTCTAGGGTGGCTACAGGTAACTTACTGGTTGCAGTGAAATCATGGAGACAAGGTTCTATCTTGTTGCTGTGTACAAATGGAATAATGTCTCCATGATTTCACTGCAACCAGTAAGTTACCTGTAGCCACCCTAGAAATGTAGCCGCGTGTAAAGGTACCCTAATCGTTACTGTTCGCTACTCGCACGGATGGTATGGGATTTGCAATACTCGTTTCTCGGAGAGTACCGCAGGTGCTTGTGAGTGATATGTTGATCGTTCCCAATCTGGCACATATTGCTGCCTCCCTTCAGTGCACAAAGTGAGCTGGCACCTCAGTGAGAGCAGATTGCATATTAGAATCTCTCTGGGGGGCACAGCAAGGTGATTTAGGCATTGAAATCATAAAGAAAAACCACACTCCTGCCCTATCCCAGAAATACTCGTTTTATAGCCGGAAGTGTGTGGACGGAGCCTATCACTATTTGACTAACATTAGACTCGCTATTCGGACGAATATGTGAGTATTAAAAAGTACTTGTTACGAGTATAGCGAGTGTGAATATTATACCACTGGCTCATCACTAATCATGAGTACTGAGGCACTAGGTTTTTTTAAATTAAATAATAGGAATGATTTTATTTTACATTGAATAATTATACTATACACATTAATGATTTGTATATATTTTAAACAGTGAATAATTGTGCATCAAGAGGGTTGTTGTTGAAATGTCATCAATGAAGCAAAACAGCCATGTCAGAGTAAGGGAGCTTGAGCAGGGAGCCTAGTTCATCTCTATATTTTGTTACTCCCATTTGGACTAAGAAAAATAAATTCCGGATTTATGGTGAGTGCTGTGTCTATACCTTTTCTTGTTACCCAGTTTTACATTACTCAGTTTTACATGAGCACACCTTGTAGACCGCACTGAGGCCTGGTCCAGATCATGTTTATGCTCTCCATTTGGGCGTATGTGTTTAACAGCAGCGTTAATGCAATTTAACGCTTGCGTTTGCTTGCATTATCGCTGCCATAAAGATGCAATTGTTAAATGTATCCAAACGCTAGTCAAACGCAAGCGAAAGTGTGCTTGCAATTGAAAGTTGGCATTTTTTTTACTCCTTCAGCACCCGGGAACTTTTCATTTTCGCTTATAATTTTTTCCTCCCCTGCCTCCAAGAGCCATAACTTTTTTATTTTTCCATCAATAGAGACATATGAGGGCATGTTTTTTGCGGGACAAGTTGTACTTTCAGAAGCTATAATTTACTTTACCATATAGGGTACAGGAAAATGGGAAAAAAAATTCCAAATATGGTGAAATTGCAAAAAAAGTGCAATTACAGGTTTGTTTTTTGGGTTTTTTATTTGCCATCATCACTATATAGTAAAATCGATAAGACGGTGTGATGCCTCGGGTGGGTACGAGTTTGTTTATACCAAACATGTATACTTTTACTGTTATCTAAGTGGTGAAAAAAATTCAAAAGTTTGAAAAAAAAAAGACTCACACTTCTTGCGCCATGTTCTGTGACCCGTAGCATTCTCATTTTTCTGGGGCTGTGTGATGGCTTATTTTTTGCGGCTTGAGCTAACGTTTCTAATGATTCCATTTTTGGGTGGACGTGCTGTTTTGATCACCCGTTATTGCATTTTATGGCAATGTTGCGGCGACCAAAAAAACGTAATTTTGGCGTTTGGATCTTTTTTCCGTTACACAGTTTATGGCTCTCATTAATTGATTTTATATATTGATAGATCGGGCATTTCTGACCACGGCGATACCAAATATGTGCATTTTTTTACTACTTTTATTTTGAATGGGGGAAAAGGGGGTGATTTGAACATTTAGTTTTTTCTTCTTATATTTATAAAAACTTTATTTTACAATTCATTTGTGATTTTACACAGCCCCATAGGGCGCCACAGTGCTGCACTATCTGATTGCTTGTGACAGGAGCTGCAGCACATCAGGACTTGTCACAAATGCGGACTGCGAGTGGTTCGCAGCGCTTGCCAATCACTCACCGGAAGTGATCTGTGAAAGCTTCCTGGGACAAATCAAGACTCCGGGCTGTCACGTGAGCACCGGAGATCCCGCAATCTTATCACGGGATCTGCGATGTTGGCAGGGAACAACGCGTTTCCCGCCGCGGCGATTTTGGATCCAAGGGGT
Organism: Allobates femoralis; assembly: GCA_033576535.1. Lineage (NCBI taxonomy): Eukaryota > Metazoa > Chordata > Amphibia > Anura > Aromobatidae > Allobates > Allobates femoralis. Next base: position 528,703,642 of record JARQOC010000002.1, on the reverse strand, counting down.
TAACACACCAAATAGGATCACGGATACTATTGGTGCTGGAAAGCCAAAATCTCAGCTGATGAGATCAGCTGAGATGTCGGGTGTTTGATGTGAGCGCCGCACAGGAGCTCACATTAAACACCGGGACCCGACCCATGACGTCCTCCTACTCATAGGTTGGGGAGGGGTTAAATGCACAGGATAGCACGCAGTGCATCATTAACCTGTGCGTTTAAAAAAATGCAAACTTTCAAACACAAGCACATTTTAGCGTTTGGATGCATTTAACAATGTATCTCTATTTCAGCGTTAGTGCAAGCAAACGCAATCATTACATTGCGCTAATGCTGCTGTTAAACGCATCCGTCCAGATGGAAAGTCAAAATGTGATGTGAACCTGGCCTGAGATTAAAATCTCTTGCTGCTGCAACACTACATAGGTAGTGCTGACTTTTTTGGACTGTTATATTTGAAAAGAAATCTGGATTTTAGAAGATTTTAATATTATGACAATACAATATCAGTTGAACAATAACACATGAAAAAATACAGCAAGTTATTATCCCCTTCATGATCTGACATACCGTTACGTGGTACTTACCAACATTGGTTGTTCAGTTCTGAAGAGCCAATCACAGCAATTCTAATGATTTAGGCCTAAAAAATGCCTTAATGATTGCAATCCAACTATGAGAGGTACAAAAGCAGCACCAATCATTAGCTGAAGCACCGTAGAGGTAGTGTCAACCTCTCTAGCTCTGATTGGAGCAATCATGCTTTGCAGCAATCACTCCTGTCAGCATGCACAGAAAGGGGGTGTGACACTGCTGTGACCACTCTTCCCAGCTTCATTCCACCCAAGGACCTTGAGGGAGAGCAGTCTCACACAGGCAGAAATGATCTCCACGCCGTGCCTGGCTGTTTTATCCACTAAATGCCATGCTCAATATTGATCACGGAATTTAGAAGATTGGGAGAGAGATTGCTCTCCCTCTCCCCGTCGATGAGACCGCTGCAATATAATTGCAAGGGTTCATTCATCGTCATGGTGACCCAACATTGCCTTGATGACATCAAGGTCACCTGACAACAAGCCTCAAAGGTCATGCAATCAGAATCCTGACTCCATCACCAGATATTAACCACTGGGGGTAGAGGTTATGATGATGAGACTCAGATACCTGAGGTGCAAGCGCACTGTACTGTGCTGCCAGTGCAGGAAGAGGAGAAGGGTGCTTCTCAGAGTGAGGAGTGGGACAAAAGAGAGGATGATGATGACATTTGAGAACCTATTTGTATCTCTTAGCTAAGCAGAGGAGATGGAGGAAGATGCAGACGAAGTGGTTAGGTTGTGGCTTCCCTAACAGAGATTGAGTGCTGCAACCATGACAAGCACTGCATCCTCATCCAGAACTCCAGCTCTGTACTGCAGCGGATGCAGGTCTGTAGTTCTCAGGGTTAGCAAACATTGCTTAGCTTGGGCCTTTATTAAAACTGTAAAGGATGACCCAGTTTATGCTATTTGCCAAGTTTTTTTTTTTTTTAAATTTCAGTAGTGGTAAAAGAAATAATATTCCAATAGACCAATACGTGCATGAACAGGCACATGGCCCAACAACATAAGTTACTGTGACAAGGTTACAGCACTAAAAAGAGACTCAAGATGCACTGTCCGCATCTGCTGCTTCTTCCTCCTCCATGACCATGCAAGTTTTCTCACACAGTTTTTCAGCCACAGATCCTCCACTTGTTTACCTGCTACAGCCAGTCCACAAGTCTTGTATTCCCCAAGGTTTGTAAGATAAACCTTTCTGTCTATTGCTTCTTCCACTGCTTCTTCCTCCTTAACCTACTCAGGACCTCTATCTGGGCTCTCAACCTCTCCCTTAAAGTTTCAAAAGTCCAGATAGAATTCCCCCCACCTCCATACAGTGCAGCCAGAGCTCACCGCTATCACACATTGTTAAAATTAAAATGTCTGGGAGATATCAGTCTCAAAGCTCAAGATTTGTGGACCACTATGCAGGTTGAGTTTGACCAATGGCTGTCTCCACTCAACTTGGAGTAAGGGAAGGCAATGTGTGAAAACAGTGTGAACCTAGTGGCGGCCTTGCTTATACACAGAAAGCTTACACACATGCCTTGTATGGCTCACATCCTCAATGTGGTTGTACAGCAATTCTTATGTCACTTTCCTAGCCCTAAAGAGCTGCTGCAGAAAGTACTGTCACTGTGTGCTATTTTCCCCGGTTAAAACCCTGCAGCTCATCGACTAGCATCTTTATAGAGGACTTTTGGACAACCGGTTAAACTATTGATATGCAATGTGTTGACACAGTGGAATTCCTCTCTGCTCATATCATATTGTAGCAAATGTGGCAGCAACAATAAGCCCTGGCACAGTATGTCATCTCATGTAGATTGAGTCAAAGCGAGCTGAAGGTGGTACAAATGATGATTGCAGAGTGGGCACAGATTAAGGACCTCTGCATTCTTCTGCAAAGTTTTGAAATGGCTACTGAAATGGTTGGCACTGATGATGCTGTCATCAGCATTACTATGCTGATCATCTACATGCTGGAGCAAACTTTGAACAATCTGCGGGATGAGATGTAGGTCCCAGAGGACGAAGAGGAAGAACAGTGGGATGCAGCATGGTTACCAATATCTCTAAGGTCCAGACTCTTGTCGCACAGGTGGGTGGCATGGGAGGGTTGACTAGTGCAACAGAGGGGGGCTAATGATGCGCAACAGAGGGAGGCTAGTGGAGCACAGACATATGTTTAGTGAGGGTGGAGGAACAGAGGAAATGTTTGGAAATGTGTAGACTCTTTTTGAGGTCTCCTTGTATGTTTCCTGCATTTAGCAGGGCTTTCAAAGCATTTGACTACACCTGTCTCTCATCCCCTTGTTTCTGAACAATATTTAACTTTCAAATGCTAGCTCAGGTCCTGTTCAAGATCTTGTCCCATGTATTCAGGCTGCGCCATTCTACAATTTTTACTCTCCTTCATTTAATTTCACTTTCGTGGTGTCTGACCCTAATTTTTGGAAATTTGGAGACTCTTCTTGGTTTTTTTTTGTTGTGTGTTTCCTGAATTTTGCAGGGTTCTCTGAGCATGATGCCTACACCTGTCCCTCATCCACCTGTTCCTGATTAATGCTGAGGCTTAAAAGGCTAGGCCAGCCGTTGTTCCAGGCATCCATAGTGTGCCATGATAAAAAAAACAGACAGGGAGGGAAGGGGGAGCGCACAATAGTGTAGTATCTGAGGGACACCAAGGAGATTTTTCACACTGGGGTCCACTTACCTTTAGGGATTGTGAGAAGCCACAACCCACTATATGAGCCTGGTCGCTGCAGATCCCGTAGGGAAGAAAGCTGCAAGATTTTTTGTAGATACTGGGATTTGGTCCGCGCTGACCAAGGAGACAGAGTAGTTTTCAAACTTTTATTCACCAACACACCAAGGTACAGAGATCAGCCGACGTGTTTAGTAACCACTTGGCCACTTCATCCGAGCCCTGATGAAGTGGCCAATTGGCTACAAAACGCGTCAGCTGATCTTTTATACCTTGGTGTGTTGGTGAATAAAAGATTGATAAAATACTGTCTCCTGGGTCAGCGCGGACCAAATCCTGGGATCTACAAAAATCTTGCTTGATAAATTAAACTTACTCTGGAGAAAAGTTGTCACTTTTACTGCTTTCTGCACCTAAATTGAGCTGTTTAGGAAGCTTTTGGGACCCTCTTAATGTGCTTTCTATTTGGTTTTCCCTCACATTGAATTCAGTGGGGTTCTGGAGGTTTACCGATCTATTTGGTGAACTCCTGGAAGTTCGTCAAACCGAATCAAATATTAAAAGGTTTGCTTGTCTAAATCCTGCAACTCCACTGGGTCTAAAAGTTTTCTGACTGCCAATGTTTTTTGGACAACAAAGAATAGACACTAATAAAGTTTCCATTCTTGCTGCAATAAAAACAGACTCCCCCCCCCTCTTTAAGGAGATGAATCTCTCTTCATCTGGGATGTCCCACCAAGCTGCATGGGATTGGGTGAAGCCCAGGAGCCAAGGCAAGCACAGAATCCCCCTCCAAGAGAGTCTTGATATTTTGAGACAGAACCAGCGATCATAGTGGATTACCAGGGACATGGCGCTCTCAAGAGAGGGATGAATCTCAAATATGAGCAATGCCTCCTTATCCCTCTTGGAAATGCACTGAAAAAAAATGTTTTTATAAGATCAGGTTCTTTCCATTGAGTGTCTATGGACCAGTGCCAGAATTCAGTGCACTAATCCTTTGCTAGCCAATTTCCCTGGTGCAGTGAATGGCAAACACAGGAGACTCTGGTGGCCAAGAAAAAGCCCACAAGCCCACAAGTAGGTCACCACTAAGAAGCGAGACCACAATTCCCACCTGCTGTGCCTCACTACCGGAGGAATGGGGACAAAGGCGGAAGTACAATTTTCATGGCTCCCCTGAAGGTGACACAAAATCTCTCAAGGAGAGGCAGTTCGGGTTTAGACACTTTGGTAACCACCATGGATTACATCTGAGTAATAGACTGTGCCTGTTTCTAAACTGCCCCCTTTAACTCTGCCACATGGAGTGACCAGGCATGCAACTTTATTGATAGTGCAGCATCAGAGACCATGCTGAAATTTAAGTAGGGTCAACTATAATATCGTGGTCTGGTCACCTGACTTGATTACTATGGTAACCAAACAATCTGACACGACTGCTATGGCAATCGCATCAGCTGACTGCCTACATCACTATTCTATAGCATGGGGGCTCAATAACGAGGGACCCTCACCCTGCTGAGAATACCAGCCTTTGGCTGCCTAGTTTTGCCTTGGCTGGCAATTAAAAATAGGCTGGAACCCTATACATTTTTTTTGCCTGCTAGAGTAAAAGTAGGCAGCTGAGGGTGGCAGCTAACAGCTGTCTGCTTTATTTGTGCTGACAGAAAAATACAGTCGAGCCCTGCGCATTTTTTTTCCATTATTTATTTTTGTTACATATTATGATGCCTGGTTGGTTGCCATACACTATTGTGTATGACAACCAAGCACAGACACCATCCAGATTGTGGGATCGCAATCTTATTGTAAAATCCAATCACATATACTCTCACAGAGCATGAGTGTCTGTGATTGGCTGTTGCCAGTCAGTGAAGTGATTTTGCAGGAAGCTTAATGGGCAGGGCTGTAAGTAAGTAAGAGGTAGAGCGGAAGAGCAGATCTGGAAGCAAGCAAGCATTGGGAGACTGGTAAAATGAATTGTGTGTATGTGTTGCGCTGTGTTTAGCAGCTTTTGGACACCTTTGAAGGTGTTTTCTACATGTTTCATGTTGCCTGCCATTGATTTTAATGGTGTTCGGGGGGTTCATCGAACTGTTTGGTGAACACACCGGCATTTGGCAAAAGGAAACAAATCTGAATACTCAGGTGTTCACTCATATTGATCTGTGATGTCTCCTGTTGTGAAAGTTTCACTCACGTCTTCAGTGTGAGTGTTCATTGTGCCTCCATTGTTCTTCTATCTCCCTGACTGGGAGTGGTGCTGACATCTCTCGCTTAAATTTGTTCTTCTTTCACTTCTATTAATTTTTGACAGTATGCAAAAAGAGATAGTCCTATCAGAAAAAACAAGGTCTGCAATCTAAGCCACGACAGGGAAGTAACACTCTCTATAAACAAGTAACTGAATTAACAGTCCAATTAATTTACTTCAGTTTAATTCACTATTCCTTCTGGGCCGGATTCAGTCAGTGTGCCCTTTAACTTACTTATGTATACTTGAAAACAGCATGCAGTTAGAGTTTTAATGTAGCATGGTTGTTCTTTAGAGAAATGCTAATTACCCACTTTATTACTTGTATTCATGGATTTGAAATTGGCTAACAAATATCTCAGACAGAAGCATTTGGTGTGACACATGCTGTTGGGATTGTAGTTGCTTGACTGATAATGTCATAAAGAATCTGCTTATACTATAGTCCAAATTAATAGATTAGTTTTATACTCATTTCATTTTGTATAGCCTGAGTAATGCAAATATATATAGCTAAAGCCGTATCCCAATCACAAGAACACATGCATACTACAGCATCGTTATTAGTTAGAATTTTTTTTCAAACTTCTAACATCTTAGCACTTTATTATGTACATATCCATAATAAACAGGTCCCTATGTGTTCCAAGATAGATACAGTGGGGAAAATAATTATTTGATACACTGCCGATTTTCCAACTTTTCTCATTTACACAGAATCGAGAGGTCTGTAATTTTTATTCTATTTATGCTGCAAATATGAGAGATGGAATAGAAAAAAATCCTGAAAATTATATTATATGATTTTTAAATAATTAATATGCATTTTGTTGCATGAAAAACATTTTTGATAAACTACACTTATTACCTGTATTAAGTGCACATGTTTGAACTCGTTACCTGTATAAAAGACACTTGTCCACAATCTCAATCAATCACATTCCATCCTCTCCGCCATGGCCAGGACCAAATAGCTGTCTAAGAACACCAGGGAAAAAATTGTAGACCTGCACAAGGCTGGGATGGGCTACTGGACAATATGCAAGCAGTTTGGTGAGAAGGCAACAACTATTGGTGTGATTATTAGAAATTGGAAGAAACACAAGATCTCTATCAATCTTCCTCGGTCTGGGCTCCATGCAAGATCTCGCCTTGTGTGGTAAGATGTATTCAGAGAAAAGTCATGAATCAGCCCATAGCTACATGAGAGGACATGGTCAATTACCTAAAGAGAGCTGGGCCTACAGTCTCAAAAGAAATACACTGGACTGTAATGGACTAAAATCCTGCAGGGCACACAAGGTCCCCATGCTTATGCCAGCGCATGTCCAGACCCATTTCAAGTTTGCCAATGACCATCTGAATGCTCCAGAGGAAGCATGGGAGAAGGTCATGGGATCAGATAAGACCAAAATAGAACTTTTTGGTATCAATTCTACTCAGCGTTTTTGGAGGGAGAAGGAGGATGAGTACAACCCCAAGAACACTGTCCCAACCTTGATGCATGGGGTAGAAACAGTACACTTTAGGGTGCTTTTCTGCAAACGATACTGGATGACGGCACCATATTCAAGTGGGGATGGATGGGATAATATATCGTACGATTTTGGCCGACAACTTCCTTCACTTAGTAAGAGCATTGAAAATGGTGTTGGCTGGATCTTCAAGCATGACAATAAACCTAAGGAGTGGCTCCATAAGAAGTGTCCTGGAGTGGTCTAGTCAGTCTCAACCCTGAACCCATTAGAAAATCTTTGGAGGGAGCTAAAACGCAATGTTGCCCAGCGACAGCCCCAAATCCTGAAAGATCTGGAGAAGATTTGTATGGAGGAGTGGGCCAAAATCCCTGCTTCAGTGTGTGAAAATTTGGTCAAGAACTAAACATCTGACCTCTGTAATTGTAAATAAAGGATTCTATGCTAAATATTAAGTTCTCTTTTTCTCTTGTATCCAATACTTATTTCATACAATAAAACTTGCAAATGAAATATGTAAAAATCATGCAATGTGATTTTCTGGATTTTTTTTAAATTCTGACTCTCACAGTTGAAGTGTATATAAGATAAAAGTTACAGACATCTCCATTCTCTGTATTGGGGAAAATTTAAAAAATAGGCAATATATCAAATATTTACTTTCCCTACTGTATGTATGTCATTATGATGACACTCATGATTTCCAGAGATGGTAAAAAAAAAACCACACCATAGGACAGGATTCTATGCTAAATATTAAGTTCTCTTTTTCTCTTGTATCCAATACTTATTTCATACAATAAAACTTGCAAATGAAATATGTAAAAATCATGCAATGTGATTTTCTGGATTTTTTTTAAATTCTGACTCTCACAGTTGAAGTGTATATAAGATAAAAGTTACAGACATCTCCATTCTCTGTATTGGGGAAAATTTTTAAAATAGGCAATATATCAAATATTTACTTTCCCTACTGTATGTATGTCATGATGATGACACTCATGATTTCCAGAGATGGTAAAAAAAAACCCACACCATAGGACAGTAATGTTTAAAAAGAACACCATTGAAGGGATGGTTGTACTGTGCGAAGGTACAATCTAAATGTAATATAAATGTTTGCAGCTAGTATTCCATCACTGGAGGAGATATTTTCTAGATGTGTATTTCCCAGATAGAATCAAGTTAGTTTCCGTAAGCTGTGGGAAATTAGGAGCCTTGGAACAATTAAAGTTTTTGTTAATGCCAACACTTTTTAGTGCTAGACTGGCCCCTTCCTCAAAGTCAGAAAACAAAATGATCATAATGATTGCACTGGACAGCTTCTACAATGATATTTACAGCCAGACATGCCCTTACTATAACTTCCAAAATAAGTGACCTTATTTATCCAATGAGTTTCAACCCCCTATATGCTGCTGTCAAGAGTGAAATCATACCATGAGGTATTTAAGTAAGAGATTGTGGTGTACTAACAGCTTCCTATGAAAACAGGTGGCCTGACAATACCCTCCAATTCTACCATACTCCACTGAATATCCAACCTCTCTGAAGGTACCTTTACACGCCGCTACAGAAGGTTAGAAACAACCGGGTGTTTCACGTGCACGAGCACGTACCAACGGTTGAAAACGGTACCCGATACCGCCTTTACACGCAGCTACAAGGTGCTCTACAGAAGGTTTAATCTATCTCTGGAAGCCCTGCCGGGTGCCTCAAGTTACCTTCTGCAGAGCACCTTCCCTCATTTACACGCCGCTACAGAAGGTAATATGGGAGGGCCTGGTGCAGCAGGGACAACACATAGGCGTGCCTGAGTTGTGGATTACGAGACGCTCGTACGATGATTGGATAATGCAATAGCATCATGATTGGCCATCCAGCGCAGGAAGGCTGGCAAATACATGACGCTATAGCAAATGTGTAGTGTGACTGGTCAGCTCCTAAAATATGCAGCCCTATGCAGCGACAACCAATCGTAATGCAGGAGCTTCCACCAATGATCGCTGAAGGGGGGCGGTTTCCCGGATGCTGTGTCACACCCCAGGGAGTTAACTAGGCGGCGAAAAAACCCTACCGTACCTTATTTAGACGCCACTATCATCGGGTTGAAATCAACCTGTTTTAGAGCACTGCTCTGAAACAGGTGCCGCAAGTGATGGGTGGCAACAACCTACTTTACACGCCGCTACCTCGGGTTGATTTGACGGTGCAATATACATTTGTCTCCAAAACCCGTTGGTTTCTACCCTTCTGTAGCGACGTGTGAAGGTACCTTTAAGGTTGACAATTATAAATCTGCAAAAAGAAGAATGCGCATATAGGGTCTTATCTCAATTATACGTTTCCTTAATGTGATGTGGAATTGCTCACCTTTCTCAGTTTTGAAACCCACAACTTGTAGAAAAGGGTTCAAAAAGCAGCTGCCGCAGGGACCGCACTCCCACAGGTAACCGTGGTTGTGATGCAGATAATCTTGGATGAAGTGCTTCAATATCCGCGCTGCTGCTCCAGGATCAAAGAAACCAATACACAGGGATGTCTGGGTCAGCTCAAGCCTTTATTTTCCAACGCGTTTCAGAGCCACATACCGAGCTCATTCCTGGGCAGCCTGAAAAACCTTTTAGGTTTCAGGCTTCATGGAAAAATGCCCTCCTTATTATATTTGTAAACAAGATAAGTTTTATTATTCTTTTATTTATTGTTATTAACCCCTGAGGTATCCTCAGAGGATGAAGCTCTATATATGGTGTGGAGCTTGGTAACAGAGGCACGGTGAGCTGTGAGTGGTCACCCAGCTGCTGGGTTTTTTGTTTACAGCCTTATGATTGGCTGAAGAGTTTGGGCACAATTTTGTGCTATGCAAATTCAGCAGCTGGTCTGACGGAGCGTCAGTCAGCTGGTCAGCTGAGGAGAGGAAGTCACCCACCCTCTCTCCCTTATTTTAATATCCCCCCCTTTTTCTCTTTTTAGGATGGATTTCGTCAAAAGTCGTCATAGGCTTTACTTGTGGGAAATACACGCCCAAGACAGTAGGGTGTTTTGGATTTATTTTGAATGTTTTGGTGAATGCAATCACGGATGGATGTTTTCCCATCCAAGTTTTTTATTTATGAATTTATAATGTTTATGGATTGGAATTTGTGTGATTAACCCTAAGTAAAGCCTGACGGTCTTTATCAACCATGCAAGCTTGTCCAGTGTTTTATTTATAGAGGTTTTTGGGATAAATGGGGGGCTATTTTCCCATGAGGGAGCAGATGCTCGATTTGTTGCTCTGAAACACGTCGGAAAATAAAGGCTTGAGCTGACCCAGACATCCCTGTGTCTTGGTTTCTTTGATCTTGGAGCAGCAGCGCGGACAGTGAAGCACTTCGTCCAAGGTTGACAATTATGGCTTACAGCCAATGAAAACCCTAAATTCATTATCTCAGAAAATTAGAATAATTAGCACAAAACACCTGCAGAGGCTTAATAAGAATTTAAAATGGTCCCTTAGTCTTGTTCAGTAGGCTATGTGCCTCTGAAGAAAATGTCTAAGTATTTAGCGCAGACTGTTAAAATCAGCTCATAAGTCAGTGTGACCCTAGCCTTACTCCCACACCATATTACGTTTTGACAATTATGTTGACTTTTGGGCTATTTTAACATTGATATTATAGCTATTGTTATTATTATTATCTGCCAAGCACCTTGTCGCACACAAGCAGTCCCTTGCCAACTTCAAATCTGCCGCAAAGCAAACTTACTTCTCATCTCTCATATCCTCCCTTTCTCACAATCCTAAACAACAATTCAAAACATTCAATTCTCTTCTCCCTCCCCCAGCACCTCCTCCCTCTCCTCTAATTTCAGCTGAAGCCTTTGCCTCTTTCTTTAACCCCTTCATTACCTTGGGATTTTTCATTTTTCATTTTCGTTTTTTGCTTCCCTACTTCCAAGAGCCATAACTTTTTTATTTTTTCGTCAATTTAGACATATGATGGCTTGTTTTTTGCAGGACAAGTTGTACTTTCATATGCATTAATTTATTTTACTATATAGTGTACAGGGAAATTGCAAAAAAAGTGCAATTACACGTTTGTTTTTTGGGTGTTTTAGTCACCATGTTCACTATAGTGATGCCTTGGGTCGGTACGAGTTTGTAGACACCCAACATGTATACCTTTACTGGTATCTAGGTGGTGAAAAAAAATTCAGACGTTTAAAGAAAACAAAAAAAAAAAACAGACTTTTTGCACAATATTCTGCAACCCGTAGCGTCCTCATTTTTTGGGATCTTGGGCTGTGTGACAACTTATTTTTGCGTCTTGAGCTGACATTTCTAATGATACCATTTTTGGGTGGATCTGCTATTTTGATCGCCCGTTATTGCATTTTATAGCAATGTTGCGGCAACCAGAAAAATGTAATTTTGGAGTTTGGATTTTTTTCCGTTACGGCTCTCATTAATGGATTTAATATGTTGATAGATCGGGCGAATCTGAATGCGGCGATACCAAACGTGTATTTTTTAAATTTTTTTGATACTTTTATTGTGATTGAGGGAAAAGGGGAGTGATTTGAACTTTTATGTTTTTTTTTTTTTTTACAGGTTTTTAAAAACTTTATTTTTTTATTAATTCTTATTTTTACACTGCTCCATAGAGAGGCACCCTGCTGCACAGTCCGATCGCTTCTTGGAGATACAGATGAGCTGCAGCTCATCTGTATATCTCAGATTTGCGGACCTATTGTGGTTGACAGCACCGATCGGATCCCGGATCCGATTGGTGCTGTTAGCCCGACATCTTAGCTGATCACATCAGCTGAGATGTCGGCTGTTTGATGTTAGCTACTCGCCGGAGCTCGCATCAAACACCGGGACATGGCCCATGACATTGTACAACGTCATGGGTAGTGAAGGGGTTAAGCAGAAAATTGATAACATCAGAGAAAGCTTTTGCCTGCAGCACCCTATGCCCCTCCTTATAACTGCTCAGCCCTTTTCTTACAAAACCTGCTTCTCCATCATGACAGAAGATCAGTTCTCCTCCCTTTTGACATGATCACATCTCACCACTTGTACGCTTGACCCGCTCCCATCCCACCTCATCCCCAACCTCGCCTCAGTCTTCATCCCAACACTAACACATCTCTTCAACCTTTCACTTGAAAATGGTGTCTTCCCCTCATCCTTCAAATATGCCTCAATCACACCCATCCTCAAAAAGTCCTCCCTCAACCCATCCTCTGCGTCTAACTGTTGCCTGATATCACTTCTTTCTTATGCCTCAAAGCTGCTGGAACAGCATGTCCATCTTGAACTGTCCTCCCATTCTCCTCCTGCTCCCTCTTTGACAGGTTACAGTCTGGCTTCCGACTGGTTCACTCAACTGAAACTGCCCTAACTAAAGTCAACAATGACCTACTAACTGCCAAAAGAAAGCGACACGACTCCATCCTTTGACACTCTAGATCACTCCCTCCTGTTGCAGATTCTCTCATTTCTTGGCATCACAGACTTGGCCCTGTCCTGGATCTTGTATCTGACAGACCAGACATTCAGTGTCTCCCACTCCCACACCACCTCTTCACCTCGTCCCTTGTCCATCGGTGTTCCCCAAGGTTCAGTTCTAGGACCCCTACTCTTCTTCATCTACATGTTTGGCCTGGGTTAGCTCATAGAATCTCATGGTTTGCTGTATCATCTCTACGCTGATGACACACAGATCTACCTCTCTGTACTTGACATTGCCTCCTTGCTAACCAAAATCCCACAATGTTTGTCCGCTATTTCATCATTCTTTTCTGCTCGCTTTCTAAAATTAAACATGGACAATACAGAATTCATCAACTTTCCCTCACCTCACTCAGCCACTCCACCTGACCTATCCATCAAAGTCAATGACTGCTCACTTTCCCCATTCCCGCATGCACGGTGCCTTGGGGTGATCCTTGACTCTGACCTCTCTTTCAAGCCACATATCCAAGCCCTTGACAACTCCTGCTGACTCGAACTCAAAATCATCGTCCTGGATTCATACATTCCTTGACCAAGAAACAGAAAAAACACTCCTGCATGCCCTCATCATCCCACGCCTTGACTATTGCAACCTCCTATTCTCTTGCCTCCCCTCTAGCACGCTCGCACCACTCCAATCTATCCTAAACTCTGCTGCCCTATTAATACACCTGTCTCCCCATTATTCCACAGCCTCTCCTCTCTGACAAGCCCTTCACTGGCTTCCTATTGTCCAGAGGCTCCAGTTCAACTATGACATACAAAGCCATTCACAAACTGCCTCCTTCATACATCTGTCTCCCGGTACTTACCTACACACAACCTCCGATTCTCTCAAGATCTCCTTCTCTACAACCCACTCATCTCTTCTTCCCACAACCGCATACAAGATTTTCCCTTGCTTCCCCCATACTCTGGAACTCTCTGCCCCAACACATCAGTCTCTCACCCACTGTGGAAACCTGAAAAAGGAACCTTAATACCCACCTCTTGCTTGTATTGCTCATGTTTATTGTACTTATCTATGTATGCCCTTTTCACATGTAAAGTGCCATGAAATAAATAGCGCTATAATAATGAATGATTATAATAATTATCTTGTATTGCAATTGCTATATATAGATTAGAATTATCCACTTTAATACAGTTTAGCAACTGTTAATTTGGTTTTACAGGAAGTTGTACAATTTTATTAAGTAACACAGTTTAGAAAATATGGGCCAAAGTCATTGTAACATTGCATGTCTGATTAGATATTTTTTTTTTCCTTAAGATCGTTCTGTAATTTCAAAGTGCCCATACTGCTGCCTGAAATCAGCCATCTGTTGATCTGAAGATACTTTCTCACATTTGGACAGCTTTCTCAACAGCATGAGAGGAAAACACATTTTTTAAAGATGCTATTTTTCTTAAATGCTTCCTTTAATGTTGCATTAGCTTTTATCTCAATTTTCTAAGCATTTCAGATCCGTAAATCCCTCTAAATTTTGTCTGCAAACAGAACCATATTATAAAATAAGTAATTATTCTTGATACAGAAAGAATAATTAGTCTGTAATCATCATTCACCTTTATATCGATTCACTGTTTGTTGCGTAAATATATTTTCGCGTGTGATTTTCCCATTATAACTACCTCTATGTAGCACTTATTAGTGCTGTAAGCTGACATTAAAAAAAAAATAGTATAATAACGCTGTTTCTTTAACCATCTCACCTATGTACGGTGTCAATGTCAATTAGTACTAGAGTATTAAAATCATATTTCTCATAAAGTTTTGCATATTTCATAATAAACATTTTGCATTTCACAGAAGTGATGAAGTATAAAATCTACGGCGCTCACGTGACAGCCTGGGGTCCTGCTTAGACCCCGGATGCTGTTACAGAGCGGTTTCATGTTGTGGTTGGCAGGCGCTCCCAACCACAACACGGCCGCGATTCTGGGAGATACAGTTGAGCTGCAGCTCATCTGTATCTCCCAGAAGCGATCATATTGTGCAGCAAGGTGCCTCTTAAAGAGGCAGTGTAAAAATGAAAATGAATTGATTAATAAAGTTTTTAAAAACCTGTAAAAAAAAACCAAAAACATAAAAGTTCAAATCACCCCCCTTTTCCCCCAATCACAATAAAAGTATTAAAAAAATAAAAAAAATACACATGTTTGGTATCGCCGCATTAAGAATCGCCAGATCTATCATTGCATTAAATCCGTTAATGAGAGCCGTGAACTCCGTAACAGAAAAAATGGTCCAAACATCAAAATTCTGTTTTTTTGTCGCCGCAACATTGCTATAAAATGCAATAACGGGCGATCAAAAATGAAGATCCCCTCAAAAATGATATAATTAGAAACATTAGCTCAAGACACAAAACATAAGCCATAACACAGCCCCAGATCCTGAAAAATGAGGATGCTACGGGTCGCAGAACATGGCGCAAAAAGTCTGTTTTGTTTTTTTTGCAAACTTCTGAATTTTTTTTCACCACCTAGATACCAATAAAGGTATACATGTTAGGTGCTACGAACTCATACCGACCCGACGCATCACCCCGTCATGTCGGTTTTACCATATAGTGAACATGGCGACTAAAATACCCAAAAAACAAAAGTGTTATTGCACTTTTTTTGCAATTTCACAGCATTTAGAATTTGTTTGCAATTTCCCTGTACACTATATGGTCAAATAAATTATTGCATATGAAAGTACATCTTGTCCTGGAAAAATTAAGCCATCATATGTCTATATTGACAGAAAAATAAAAAAGTTATGGCTCTTGGAAGCAGGGGAGCAAAGAACTAAAATGAAAATTAAAAATTCCCCGGTCATGAAGGGGTTAATGGCCTTTAGCGCAATCTCAAGCCATGGTGACTTGATGTATAAAACTCTGCAGGAAAATTAATCTCGTTCTAGAACGAGGCACAATGTTGTGTTTCCCACCATTATCTTGATACTATCAAGACATCAGTTTGCTTGTCTTCCTCTTTGCCTTGTTCCTTCTATTCTCCCAACCATGATGTCCTTCTCCACTAATTGTTCTCTTCATATGGTGTGTCCAAGGTACGCAAGTCGTAGTTTGATGATCTTTGCTTCAAGTGACACGTCTGACTTGATTTGTTCCAAAATTGATTTGATTGTAATTCTTACCATACATATATAGTATTGTTTCTTCCTCTGTTTTGTTTATTTATCATTCAGATTTGACATCTATATGTTACTACAGAAAAGACCAGACCATCTACGAGCTGTAGACAAGAAAATCTGTTGTGGTGAAAATAACAATGGCTATATATTAATGGTATGTTGGCAATCCAAAATGAAGAGTGAAAGCATTTTGGTCTTATTCAGACCTTCATCAGTTCCCTACAAAAGAAAAGATTACAGTAGTTGATGGAAATAAGAAGTTGGAATCTACAGGGTGGGCCATTTATATGGATACACCTAAATAAAAAAGGGAATGGTTGGTGATATCAACTTCCAGTTTGTGGCACATTAGTATATGTGAGGGGGAAAACTTTTCCAGATGGGTGGTGACCATGACGGCCATTTTGAAGTTGGCCATTTTGGATCCAACTTTATTTTTTCAATGGGATGAGGGTTATATGACATTTCAAACTTATTGAGAATTTCATATGAAAAACAATGGTGTGCTTAGTTTTAACGTAACTTTATTCTTTCATTAATTATGTACAAGTTTCTCTTTGTTTACAGCCATTGACATATCGCAGAGGTTAACACGTGTTGTGTTGATGTCAGGTAAATGCAGTATCGAGGTCATTGCAGCAGATTTCAATGCAAGACATGCTATGAGACCACCCATCTCCCATGCTACAGTTAGCAAAACCTCGACCATGGTCAAGGGATTAATAAAGATGCAGTCCCTTTTATTTATATTGTTTTATGCATTTTACAGAAAAATATTTGACGTGGGTTTCGCCATATTTCGGTAACCAGCCGGATCCAGCAGGCAGCGACGGGCTGCCCCCAACCCCCAGGTGCCTATTTGTACCTGGCCAGACACAAGAATATAGGGGAGCTCCCTTTTTTATTATTTCATGAATTTCATGAAATAATAAAAAAAAAATGCGTGGGGCTCCGTGCAAATTCTATGTCCAGCCAGGTACAGCTAAGTCGCTGGGGGCTGGAATCCGCAGCACAGGGAGGCCCAAGCTTTCTGGGCACCCCCCGCTGCAAATTGCAGCCCGCAGCCACCCTAGAAGATGGCACGTTCATTGAAGCGCCATCTTCTGGAGCTGAACCCCGCTCTTCCAGTGGCCCTGGTGCCGGGTGGCTAACTGGATAATAAAGGGGTTAGGGCCAGATATGCATTATCAACTAGCCCTAAGCCCGAAATTTATGGCGGTCACGCCATTATTAGACATGACCGCCATGAATTTCCATTAATCAATAGAAAAAAAACGCATCACCGAGAAAAATATTTTTATTAGAAATAAAACAGAATACAATTAGGGACTCCATCTTTATTTAAAAAATCCTCTTCCGTCCGACGTAGTCCAAAACGCAATCTCAGCTCTGCTACATCCCTGTGCTTAGACACACAGGTCTATGCACAGGGAGAGCAGGCTGACAATCTCAGCTCTGCTACATCCCTGTGCTTAGACACACAGGGAGAGCAGGCTGAGAACTGACTAAACAGTCAGGGTTCAGCTCAGGTCATTATGACCTGAGCTGAACCCTGCTGTCAGCCCGACTCTCTCTGCTGCCGGAGATTCCCGAGCGGTGACGGAAGTTAATTTATTCAATGCTCTGTCACCGCTCGGGAATCTCCGGAGGCAGAAGCAGGGAGGCGGGGAGCGAGTCTGCGGCCGGCGGCGGCGAGGGCAGCAGTAAGTAGCCGGCCAGTCCGGTGCACTCACCCCCCCTAGCCCACCACTGGTCAGGACTCAGAGGAGGAAGCGGCAGTGAGCAAATTTCACCGCCGGCTTCCCCGCCTGAGTCCTGTGTCCCTGCTCCTGCTCCCCCGGTTCAATCCTTTTATTTTTTTTTCCTATTCTTTAAAAGCCAGCGGCTTTTTGCCGCTGGCTTTAAAAGAATAAAATGGGGAATTGCAGGTTTTTCCTCTGCTGCCAGACCCCTTTATGGGGTCCAGCAGCAGAGGAATCGATGGAATACTTGCTTCCCCATTCATTTACATTGGACTCGCTAGACTCGCAACGAGTAGCGAGTCCTGGACTCAGACTCGTCAGAGTCTAGCGATTCCGAGTAATTTAGGATTCCCCCATCCCTACCCTCAGTTTGTACAGAACATTATGTTCAGTGATGAGGCAAACTTTTTGTGAACGATGAAGCTAACAAACAAAACCACCGCTATTGGTCTGTCACTAACCCACAGTGGATCCCTCTAAGACTGTTGGAACACAAAAATTGATGGTATGGTGTGGTGTATGGGCTACAAAGATAGTGGGGCCATTGTTCATCAATAGAAATCTCAATGTCACTGGATATCTGAAATTGTTATATGATGATGTGTTGCCCTCTGTATGCACTGAAGATGGCACGTTCCCTGAGTTTTTCCAACAAGATGGTGCACCACCACATTATGGGTGTCTGGTCTGAGCATTCCTACTCGAACAGTTTCCTGGAAAGTGGATTGGTCATCATGGGCCAGTTGAATGGCCACCAAGGTCTCTTTATCTGACCCCCTTAGACTTTTATCTTTGGAGTCATCTAAAGGCAATTGTCTATGCTGTGAAGATATGAGAGTGTGCATCTGAAACAATGGATACTGGAAGCCTTTTCTAGCATTTCTTCCGCGATATTGCTATCAGTATGTCAAGAGTGGGAGAAGAGGGTTGCATTGACAATCCAACACAGTGGGCAGCACTTTGAACACATTTTATAAGTGGTCATAAACTTGTAAATAACTCATGAAAGAAAAAAGTTACATTAAAACCAAGTACACCATTGGTTTTCTTATGAAATTCTCAATACATTTGATGTGTCACATGACCCTCTTCCCATTGAAAAAAATAAAGTTGGATCCAAAATGGCTGACTTAAAAATTACCGCCATAGTCACCACCCATCTGGAAAAGTTTTCCCCCCTCCATATACTAATGTTCCACAAACAGGAAGTTGATATCACCAACCATTCCCATTTTATTTAGGTGTATCCATATAAATGGCCAACCCTGAGAGGAGCAAAAAGTTAAACAGTGCAGTGTAAAGAAAGAGAATAATGAAGAAATCATGTGACTAGCAAAATGAGTGAGGACTGATCAAATTGGGTGCATAATAGACACAACAATGAGGAAAAAACAAAATAGGTCAATCACGGCATAATTAAAGCAATGGACTTATGTCTTAAATTGAAAACTAGAATGGTATCACCTACAAGATTATTTTTTTCTCCCACTGAGAGCAAGCTTTTTTTCAACTAGCTAACGTATTGCCAAACCATTTTTTACTGATTGAAGACATATTTTTTTTTACAAATCCAAGGGACACCTCTGGGCTCTAATGTAGCCTCCCTATACGATTAACTGCAATATGACCACTTTCAAAGAACTAGTCATCTACCCCCATGATTTGCTCCAAAAGTATCCCAAATTATGTAAACGCTATGTAGATATTTTATATGTATTGGATAGGCCATTAGAATCCCTTCTCCAATTTCACTCTCTCATAAATATAATCTTCACCATGCACAACAATTTGCATCCCATTGATTTCCTTGACACCTATGAATGAAAGTTGAGTCCGGCCACTTATCTACTGATTTAGGTGTGAAAGAAACTGGCCACTATAATTTATTAGGCCTGTTGCACATCTAATGCTGGGTTGCGTTTGCCTTCATTTGCGTTTCTATGCGTTTTTACCGTTAAAAACGCATGAGTTTTTGGCCCCACAGGATTTAATGCAAACACATGCAAAAACGCATGCAAAAACACATGTCATTTTCTGCAAATTCCCTGGATCAACGCCCTATCAAAGAATCTAGTATATATAACTGGTAATATTATAGTTTTCAAGAAAGGCATCCAGGCCCTTCTTAAATGTTAGTAGTGAGTCACTCATTACAACATCATGTGGCAGAGACTTCCATAGTCTCACTGCTCTTACAGTAAAGAATCCACGTCTGTGATTATGATTAAACCTTTTTTCCTCCAAACGTAGAGGATGCCCCCTTGTCCCCGTCTCACGCCTAAGAGTAAAGAGATCATTAGAAAGTTCTCTGTACTGTCCCCTCATATATTTATACATTAAGATCACCCCAAGCCTTCGTTTTTCCAAGCTAAATAACCCCAAGTTTAATAACCTGTCTTGGTATTGCAGACCCCTCAGTCCTCTCATAACCTTGGTCGCTCTTCTCTGGACCCGCTCTAGTTCAGCTATGTCTTTCTTATACACCGGAGACCAGAATTGTACACAGTATTCTAAGTGTGGTCGCACTAGTGACTTGTATAGAGGTAAATATTGAGATTCTACTCTGTATGCCCCCTACAAGGTCATTAATAAATATATTAAATAGAAGCGGGCCCAACACTGACCCCTGTGGTACCCCACTGTTAACTGTGACCCATTCTGAGTGTGTTCCATTAATGACCACCCTTTTGTTTCCTATCGCTAAGCCAGTTTTTAACCCACTTACAAATATTTTCCCCTATTTCCATTGCTCTCATTTTATGTATCAACCTTTTGTGTGGCACCGTATCAAAAGCTTTTGAAATGTCCATATACACCACATCCACTGCATTTCTTTGGTCCAGTCCAGAACTTACTTCTTCATAGAAGCTTATCAGATTAGTTTGACAGGAACGGTCCCTCGTAAAACCATGTTGATATTGGATCATAAGGTTATTTTTCTTCAGATACTCCAGTATAGCATCCAGGATTTTACCCACAGCAGAGGTTAAGCTTACTGGCCTATAATTTCCAAGTTCAGTTTTTGTTCCCTTTTTGAATATTGGCACCACATTTGCTATACGCCAGTCCTGTGGTACAGACCCTGTTATTATGGAATCTTTAAAGATTAAAAATAAAGGTCTATCTATGACAGTACTTAATTCCTGCAGCACTCTGGGGTGTATCCCATCTGGGCCCGGGGATTTGTCAATTTTAGTGATTTTTAGACGATGTCGTACTTCCTGCTGTGTTAAGCAGGTGACATTTAATTGACAGTTTTTGTTATCACTGATCATATTGTCTGTCATGGAATGTAGTGACAGAGCCATCATCACTAGATGAATGTAGTGACAGAAGCACTGTCAGTAGATGAATGCAGCATTAGCACGACCATCAGTAGATGAATGTAGCAATAGAGCCACTATCAGTAGATAAATGCTGAGCCAGAACCATCAATAGTAGATGAATTCAGCACCATCAGTAGACCAATGCAGCGTCAGAACCATCATCAGTAAACACATTTAGTATTACAACACCCATCAGTAAAATAATGTATTATCAGAACCAGCACCAGTAGATGAATGCAGCCACAGAACCGCTGGCAGTAGATGAAAGCAGCCTTACAACCACCATTAGTAGATGAATGCAGTGCCATAACCACCATCAGTAGAGGAATGCTGTGCCAAAAACACCATCAGTAGATGAATGTATTGCCATGAACACCATCAGTAGATGAATTAAATGACCGAAACACAATCAGTTGAAGAATGCAGCAACAAAACTACCATCAGTAGATAAATGCAGCAACAGAACCACAGTCAGTAAACAAATGCTGGGCCAGAACATCATCAGTGAATGAAAGCAGCATTAGATCCACTGTCTGTAGATGAATGCAGCATTAGAACAACCATCAGTAGATGAATTCAGCTCGAGAACCACTGTCAGTAGATAAATGCTGGGCCAGAAGCAACATCAGTAGATGAATGCAGCACTAAGTTTAGTGTAGTGATCCATTTTAGTGTTAGATCAGTCCCATGATACACTTGTATCACATAAACCTTTACCTCCCAGTACGTTCTTAACAATGGTAAGGAGATGCTGGGAGTTGTTGTTACCACCATCATCAGCCTGCGGACCTTATAGGAGCCACAGGAGTAATGAGAATTAATAAGTATCACAAACATTTCCATCTTGGTTCCTCATATATGACATTTTACCTGATTGGAAGCATTCCAATATTTTTTGTCTTCATGTAGTACAAGTGCCATTATGAGAATTTATGCCACTGCTAGTGTCTGCAGACTTACATCTTCTCCATCTTTAGCGGCACTTCCAGATTTGGTGCCCTTAAAAATAAAAATTATCATTACACTGCCCCATAAATATAAATATCTAGCATGCTGCACCCCTGATTCAATAATTGCCCCCACTATGCTTCATGCACAAAAATTAACCCCAGACTGTCTCTCTCTATAATATCCTTCCCATACAACTCCTCTCAATAATATACCCCTTACACCACACCTCAACATAATATACCTCCTTCACACCCCTCCTCATAATATACCCCCTACAGTGCTCCTCACCATAATAGCCCCCTACATCGCTCCCCCATAATATACTCCCACACACAGAACCCTCCCCATAATATACCTCTGACACCAGCCATCTCCATAATACACCCCACACATTAGTCCTCTCCATAATATAGCCCCTACATTACTTCTCCCCAAAGTATACCTCACACGGCAGCAAAATATACACCCCACATTGCCCTTTTGTATAATAAACCCAACACACACTGCCCCTCTCCATAATTTCCTCTACATACTGTCCTTCTCTATAATGTCCCCTCCACACTGTGCCTCTTCATAATGTCCTCTCATACTGTCCCTCTTTATAATATTCCTCTCCATGTTCTCTACATACAGTACTGTCCCTGTCCATAATGTTCTTTCCATATTTTGCCGCCTTGCCAAGCAATTTACTATTGTATTATCACCCTGCCCCACACCCCTTTTCACACCCTCCCCAGAAAACAGAAATACATATTATCTTCAGCTCCTACATGGAACTTATAATTCCCTCTGCATCCTCACCTCCTCTATGTGGCACTGTGTCGTAGGCAGCAGCGTGATGAGGTCCCAGAGTGATGATCTCATTATGCTGCTGCACACTGGGCCACAGGATAACACACACTACTCTGCGGCTGTCCCAGTCCCAGTTATCATGTATCCAAATGTATTTGTAGCTCATAGATGCAGGTCCTGAACGGCCCCCTGGGGACAGGTTCCCCCGAGCTCAGCCCACCCTGTCCAGCATGTTCCTTGGGATACCCAAAAATGGATACTTCCCCTGCCTGTGCTGCAAACAATGAAAGCACTTTCATAGGTTTAACCATTTGACTATGCATTGTATGCATTTCTTGTGAATTTTTATTTAATTGATTATTTCCTTTTTTTTCCTGTAGTTATACTGTATTCAATACGTTGATGTAAAAAATGTTTTGGTCTGATATCATGATGGTTTAACCCCCTTTACCCCAAAACATGGTTTTCACCTCAATGACCAGGTAATTTTTTCAATTCTAAGCAGTGTCACTTTATGAGGTTATAACTCTGGAACACTTTAATGGATCCCAGTTATTGATGAGCGAGCAGTAAAATGCTGGGGTGCTCGATGCTAGGGTCGAGCATATCGAGATGCTCGGTTGCTCGACCCGAGCACACGAGCCCAATGTTAACCTATCGGAAACCCGAGCATTTTTCCAGTGGCAGCCTGGATAAACCCTAAAAAAGTCACAAATGTATAAGAACAGTGCTCAAAGGAGAAGGTAACAGCATGGGAAAGACTGCTTTAAACATTTCTGACTCCCAGGTCACTGCTGTGAACAATGTTGTCTGAGTGTTACGCCACTGTTACGGACTCACAATAAAACATGCAAAAACGAAACCAAAATGGATTTTCCTGGGGAAAATGTTAAGAGCTCATACTCACCTGTGAGACAGTGTTGGGGTATTTTTTTTTATTACATTAAAGATTTTTTTTTTTAATTGGGAAGCACTCCGATGCCCCTTTGAAGAGATGTGTAGGAGGGCCTCTTTAAATAATGTTCCCATTATTAGGAAGTGGGTCTCCAATAGTATTTGAACCTCCTTCCTCCCACCATACGGAGTGCCCAGACAAAGCTGATCTCACACTTGGACACTCAGAAGAGCTGTTCACTTTTCCATTTATAGATTCGGGCCTCTCTCCTGCTCCACTTGAAATGGGGCAAGAGGAGATCGTATGTAGCGATGCCTCAATATTTGAGTAGCCACGGTCGCACGAAGGCGACGGTGGGTAAGTGTCACAAGAAGTGGACGATGATGACAAACAATTGCCAGAAAGTCAAGAGGAGGATCAGGGTGAGGAAGTGGAAGATAACATGGTGAATGATATAGTAACTGACCCAACCCGGCAGGAGGACATGCAGAGTAAGGACAGTTGTGCACAGGTGGAGGCAAAATACCCCACCAGGCAGGAAGAAGCAGACAGATGGCAGGCAACCATTCCCCGCAACACCAACACGACGGAAGTGACCAGTACAACTATTAGGTCTTCCTGAGTCTGGCTGTTTGTTAAGGACTCTGCTGATAATTCCAAGAAGGCCATTTGCACCACCGGCCATGCCAGCATCAGCAGGGGAATCAAAACTACCAGCCTGACCGCCACCAGCATGGTCAGGCACACGGCAGCAAAGCACCCGACTTTGTTGGCCGAACCCCAGGTCCACTGCTCCAGGACCAGTGTCTGCGGGTGACACCACTGCTTCTTCCACTGTTGTGCATGCAAGAAAATTTCCTGTCCATAGTGCATGCAAAGATGCCTCCTGCCCTACACCTGTCGTTGCACAATCAGAATTACCACCATCAGCAACCTCATCCATGTCCTTCTCCCAGCTCAGCGTTCAGTTGTCCATACCGCAGTCCTTGGAACGCAAGTGCAAATACACAGCCAAAGCCCCATAGACCACACTACTCATTTTGCACATTTTACGACTGCTTGTGCTTGAAATGTTGCCTTTTAGGCTAGTGAAGACCGAAGATTTCCGCAACCT
Organism: Allobates femoralis; assembly: GCA_033576535.1. Classification (NCBI taxonomy): domain Eukaryota; kingdom Metazoa; phylum Chordata; class Amphibia; order Anura; family Aromobatidae; genus Allobates; species Allobates femoralis. The sequence goes on along the minus strand of JARQOC010000002.1, from coordinate 528,679,161 downwards.
GATGGCGGCAGCCATCCCTCGTTACTCGGTCCCAAGCCACCACTATTTCTCCCTGTGTGCAATCCCTGCATTACACAAGCATGGGTCACAACACATTAGCCGTGCCCTTAATCACGCAGTTACTGGGAAAGTTCACCTAACCATGTAGACATGGACAAGTGCTTGTGGGCAGGAACGGTACATCTCACTGATGGCACACTGGGTTAACATAGTTTAAGCCGGGATCCAGTCTCCCAACATCCTCCCGACACCAAGGATTGCGGGCCCTAACTCAAACAGGGTTGACCCCACAGTCTACAGCTGCTGCACGTCATCCTCCTCAGCCTCCTCTTCCTCTTCACCCTTCACATCAGTCAAAAGCTGGGAGCACTGCAGCACTGCCCTGGCCAATCGGCAACAGGCTGCGCTGAAGCTAATATGCGTAGGTAACATACTGCACAATGCTGAAGAGTTATGGACAGCTCTGAAAGAGCAGGCAGATCTGTGGCTCACACTGCTGAATATACAGCCAGGCATGGTCGTGTGTGACAATGGCCGAAACCTTGTGGCGGCTCTGAGGTGAGCTCACACATGTCCTATGCCTGGCCCATGTGCTCAACCTCGTGGTTCAGCGGTTTGTTAAATCCTACCCAGAGCTGCTTGTCAGAGAACACCACCTGTGTGCCCATTTTAGAACTTCACCTACTGCTTCTACCTCCCTTGCCGGGTTTCAGCAGCGTTTGCAGCTTCCGGCTCACAGACTGTTGTGTGATATCCCAATGCGTTGGAATTCGACACTGCAGATGTTGATCAGGATTTGTGAGCAGAAGAGGGCAGTTGTTGACTACCAGCATCAACAAGGCTGTCGGTATTCGCTTCAGACTCCACACATAAGACATCAGGAGTGGACATGGATGTCCAACATATGTACCATCCTCCAAACCTTTGAGGACTCCACCAAGATGGTGAGCGGTGTTGACATCATCATTAGCATCACCATCCCGCTTCTCTGTCTTCTGAAACTGTGCTCAAAATCAAAGAGGATGCATTGCAGGCAGATTGAGCAAGGAACCATACATGGTGATTACACACAGCCCAGCCTCATCTCATCACTACGAGGATTGGGGGACAATGAGGAGGAAGAAGAAGAACAGGAGCTAATTTCATGCGCTATATACGGTATTACTTGCACAACTGTCATACCGTCTGTTCAGCGTGGATGGCCAGTGGAAAGGAGGAGGAGGAAGAGAGTCAGTCATCCTCTTGGTGAGGACATGGAAGTTTTGCCTGTTACCAGTCTGATGCTCATGGCTGACTTTATATTACGCTGCCTGTCTCGTGACCCTAGCGTTATCCAAGCTTTGGGTGAAACTCATTACTGGTTGGTGACACTTTTAGACCCACGCAACAAGGAAACTTTATATCTCTTTTTCCCAAGGCGGAGATGTCTACAAAAATGGGGCAGTACCAAGAAAGCCCTTGCTGCGGAATTATTAAAAAAATTCCCTTCTGAAAACACTGGCGGCAGAGGTCACAGTTTGGTGGACAACCAAGGAGTACAGGCGAGAGAGACACAACTCCAATCCAGCAGAGGCAGGGGAACACTGTCAAAGTTCTGGGACAGTTTTTTTATCCCCTCCCATGGCACAGGCCCTGAGGCGCGGTGTACTCTCACAAGGAGTGCAAAGTTTCAGAAGATGCTGAAGGAGTACCTTGCCGACTGTACCAATGTCCTCTGTGATTCCTCTGTGCCTTATAATTATTGGGTATTCAAGATGGACACATGGCATGAACAGGTTTTCTATGCCTTGGAAGTCCTGGCCTGCCCTGTCGCTAGCATTTTGTCAGAGCGGGTTTTTAGTGCCGCCGGGGGAATTATTACTGATAAGTACACCCACCTGTCAACTGAAAATGCTGACAGGCTGATTCTTACTAAAATGAACAATGGCTGCATTGGGCCAGACTTTTTATCACCACCAAATGATAGCAGCATAATATAAACTCTAAGCCAGTGTCTTTTTGGGGAGGTACATTCCCATGCTCCTCTTCACACCCACACATGGGTAAACGCTTCCTGATTTTGGCTATTTGCTCTAGTCCTCCTCCTTCTCCTCGTCCTCCACTACCATACCACCAGGGTGACCATGGTCCATGGCGCAACACCCACATAATACTTTTAAAATGTGTTTATGATGCCTGCAACAAAAAAAGGTATACAGTATATTCATGTATACCCCCCAGGGGTAAATGTTTCTCAGTCCATACTTAGTGCATGGGCATTACAAGTATAGGAGACCTACTCCTTTGTAATGGGATTGTTGCTTTTATGAGATCCTCCTCAATGTCTCTTCCAAGGGCTATCGGAGTGCCTACAAATTTTTAGCAGCCCTGCATAGGACGGGTGATAAATATGCGGTCCAGACTAATGGCTACTGAGACTGGAACGTTTGGAAAACAGGGTGGTTGTGGTTGGTGGCACACTGACTGGAAGTATTATCCGCTATCCAACTAACAACCTTTTGACACTGGTCTGGGTTTAATAGTGGTGTCCCCCCTAGGAATTGGGACAGGAATGTTGGGCGAGAAGATGTGAGTGTTTGTTGTGGCACAAATGTAGCTTGCCCACGACCTTGGCCTTAGCATGCTCCATCACAGTCAAGTCCAGTTTCTCGTCCCTTGCCACGTGCCTTGGGCCTTTTAAATGGAGGATTATATACACTACCTATATATCTTGCCTGTATACAGCTACATTAATCCTGAAAAGGAATATACACTGCATTCAACTACATACCCTAGCTGTATACAGCTACATTAATCCTTAAAAGGAATATGCATTGTAGTCTGCTATATACCCTGCCTGTATACAGATAAATTAATCCTGAAAAGAAATATACACCGCAGTCTACTATATACCATACCTGCATACAGCTACATTAATCCTGAAAAGGAATATTCACCACAATTTGCTATATACCCTGCCTGTATACAGCTACATTAATCCTGAAAATGAGTTTACACACCGCAGTCTGCTATATACCCTACCAGTATAATCCTGAAAAGGAATATACACCACAATCTGCTATATACCCTGCCCGTATACAGCTACATTATTCCTGAAAAGTTACACACCCTGAGATGTCACTGGAATTCAGCCTCTTGTTCTACACCGCAGTGTGCTATATACCCTGCCTGCCTGTATACAGCTAAATTAATGCTAAAAAGAACAGTTGTTTTGATGGAGAGAGATATTAGAAGCTTGTACACCAGCCCCAGATGTGGTGAATGGTATGCAGCAACTTGTGGTACACCATAGTGTACTATATACTCTGCCTGCATGTATACAGCTATATTAATCCTAAAATGAACTGTTGTTTTGATAGATATTAGAAACCTATACACCATGCCCAGATGTGCTGACTGGTATACAGCCTATTGTGGTACACCGTAGTGTGCTATATACCCCTCCTGCCTGTATACAGCTAAATTATTCCTTAGAAGGACTGTAGTTTTGATGGAGATAAATATTAGAATCCTGTACACCAGCCCCAGATGTGCTGGCTGGTATACAGCCTCTTGTGGTACACCAAAGTATAGTATATACCCTGCCTGCTTGCCTATATACAGCTAGATTTGTCCTCAGAAGGACTGTTGTTTTGATGGATTTTGTATCCCAACACCTACACTACCTAAAAGACCCAAAATCTGTCCCTCTCTCAGCAGCACCTCTCCCTATACTAACTGACAATGTGGACCAGATTGACGAGCACAGCATGGTCAGGTCTTATATAGACCTGATGATGCTGTGTGGCCAGCCAATCACTATAATGCCACAACCAACATGTCTGTGGCATTACAGTGTGTGGCAGCCAATCCCTGCATGTGAGATGGCTCTGTAAAGAGCACCAACATGCAGGGCGGTGGACCCGATCATGAGACTGAGCATCTCACTGGCACTCGGTGCTCGCCGAGCATCGTTAGTACTGTGATGCTCGGGTGAGCACCAAGTATCAGTGAGCATGCTCGCTCATACTTAATCCCAGTGAGTCTGAGATTGTTTTTTGTGACATATTGTACTTCTCTGACAGTGATCAATGTAAGGTAATATTTTTTGCATCTTTAATGAAAAAACTGGAAATTTGCCGAAAATTTAGAATATATTGCAATAGGAAAAACCTTTAGGTGGAGCCAAAAGCTGTGAAAGCAGCTCAAAATAGGGACAGAAACCAGGAAAAGTGGCATATATTCCCCAGAGTTGCCTTTTGGTTTTCAGTATTGTAACCTAAGGCTAGGGTCTAACTAGTGTCAGCTCTCATGCTGATGAATCCGTCAACAACTTAGTCTTTGGCAGCCTAAGCGCATAGCATTAACGACATGTATTGCTATGTGCCTGCTGCCTATCTATGCATCTCTATGGATACCTGATGCTTCGCGCAGTTGCCGGCTGCACACACAAGGACCGGATATGCTCTTTGGCTGAGCGCACAGGAAAGCGCTGCAAAAAACCGCATTTCCTGTGCGCTCAGCAAAAGTGCACATCCGGTCCTTGTGTGTGTGGAGCTGCGCGAAGCATCAGGTGTCCATAGAAATCAATAGGCAGCCAGCGCATAGCATTACATGCCGTTAACGCTGTGCGTTTAGGCTGCCAGAGACTAAGTTTTGGACGGATTCATCAGCCTGAGGGATGACGCTAATTAGACCATAGCCTAAGGCTAGGTTCAGACTTGTGTCAGGCCCTAGCCTGGCGCATTCATTAAAAACGTCGTGCCAGGCAGGCATAGAGCATAGTGTTAATGGCAGGTTACGTTATACGCTGCCTGCCTGTGCATTGCTATGGTTACCTAATGCCATTTGTGGGGATGATGCAAGCTCAGCGCGTGAGCTTGCATCAGAGGGAAGGACACGACCAAGGGCATACAATTATGCTCTTGGTTGTGAAGGGGTTAAGGTTGGAGTTACACTGACGTGTAGCATCTGATACAAGAGTGCATTGGACGCGATATACTAATGACACTCAGTTAAACTCTGTTGCGAGCGTGAGCAAAGTGTCATTCTGCTATGATTCAATTTTCTTGCATATGAGAATTAGATCACAGGTGCGGAGAGGATGAAGAGCTAAATTTCTCCATTTTCTCCATTGCCTGGCTTAACATATATTGGACTGCCCTCAGATAGTTTCTTGTTTCATGCACACCCATAAATTTGTGTGGTTGCGTGTGATCTGAGATACACTGAAAATTGCAGCATGCAGTGATTTTGATTTTTCTTCTTATGCTCAATCAAAATTAAATTGAAAAGGGGTTTCATCAAGGCTCCATATTATAACATTGGTCCAAGTGCTATCCAATAAAACACCGATAGCACTCATCCACTGTACACGCAAATGTGAGCGTACAGCAAGGGAAATGATCTGGCGAAACATCTGGCTGTGCTGACATAGTCTGTATGCATTTTTGCTGTGTAAGTTGTAAAATCATATTCAATCTTAACTTACTCAGGAAATCATACATAAATGTCCTGCTGATTTTGACATTGTGACAGCAAAAACACCCACTAATGAGTATTTAATAACAACCAAAAGTTTTGCATTAGGTACAAAGTTCTTTTGATTACTTATACCACTAATTTAAAGAAAATGCTTTTACAGATGGCATATGTTAGCCCACAGAGTGTGCACTACAGTTCTGTATAGTCATTGAAAACAGATCCAGGTTGCAGCAGACTGTGCAAAACAGGATCAAACACAAAAATCTAAGTAAACATTCACCAGCTATTATTTTCTTAAGTTCCTCTTAAAATACTTATCTAATAACAAAATGCATTATTGAAAGGTAATTTAGAAATACCATGGCAAATTATTACCTAAAGCAAAAAGATCCAGACACAGAGACGAGACTCAACAATTGGTATTTTAACTTACATTGAAAAAAGACATAATATTTCCATTTTAGTACGAACCCTATCATATTCCAAAAATATATCCATGAAGTAAAAATCTTTCAGATGGTTTAGACTACGAAAAAATAGACTTCAAATGGATAAAACAAAAACATTGTGACAGCACTGGAACTTCAGCGAAAGTATGTCTACAGGATCATGACAGCATTAACCTATTAGGCTTTTAATCTAAATTAAAGTACCGTACCTTCTCTTTATTTTGATAGTAATACTGATATTAATACAGACTTTTTTTTTATACCACGACCATCACAACTAATTAATTTAATAATACATAACTTATGTATAACTCTTGTAAATCAATGTAAGAAGTTTAGGTATAAAAATTATAATTTTTCAGATCATTTGCCAAACTAGATATCCAACTGAGAGCAGCCCAGCTGAGAGCAGGACTAGGAATGTATTGGTTTGCAATTTCTTAAGGAAAATAGAGTTCACTAAAATGTATGATGAGCAGTACCCCGAACTTCTGAACTCCATTCAAATCAATAGAAGGCAAAATCAAAGGTATACAAAACACTTTGAAATGGACCCAAAAGCTGCCACACAGCTCAAATATTTTACAATGGAGCCCCCTTGTTTTCACACATGCATTAACTTCCTAAAGTATTTCTAAAGGCCGCTTCACACTGCGGCGTGATCCGGTCCGGTTCTGTCCGGGAGGACCCAGACAACCGCGGACCGGATCAGCACACAGGACCGGGGGGCTAATATGCCCTCCGGTCCAGTGTGCAGCGCACGCAGTTCCTGCTGCTGATAAGTCAGGACCGCGGGCGCCGCAGTCCTGACCTGTCAGCGGCTGCAGCTGCGTGCGCTGCACACCGGACCGGAGGGCATAATAGCCCCCCAGTCCTGTGTGCAGATCCGGTCCGCGGCTGTCTGAGTCCTCCCGGACAGAACCGGACCGGATGACGCCGCAGTGTGAAGCGACCCTTACCAAGCTTAAGTGCTGCAGTCACCCTTTTTCCGGGCTCGCTGATGAACGTCACTGCTTCACCCCTCTTGATTGGTTAAAGTTAGATTTAACTCTGCCAGCGTCTGTAATTAACATCAGATTACTGGGAAAATAACTAACTAATTGAAAAAATGGGTATGCAGTTCATCGTATTTTTGATTGGCAGCCAAGGTAACGCAGGCAGCTGTGGGATGGAATTCTCAGGGTGGTGAGGTCTATCCTGCCCCTTAATCCAAGTACTTAATATATAGTACATTCACTATTTCTCTGAATATAACTCTCCATTAAACTCCACCAACCCAAAAGCTCTACACAGATTGGCTGGTGATGACTCATGCAGCCTTTACTAATCCCCCATTTCTTCTAGATCTCTGGACCATCATTATAAATAGGCACCTGTACTTTGTGTCACTTCCACCTCATTATAGATTGTAAACTCATATTAGCAGGGTTGTCTTTTTTTTGTTTCAATTATTGTACTATTGTATTTTTTATAATTGTTACTTATGTCTGTTTGTATATAATTGTAAAGTGCTGTGGAATATGTTGGCGCTGTATAAATAAAGAATATTATTTTTATTATGACATGGCGTTCTGCTAAATTTTTGTTCACCAGCACAAGTACAGCAGGTAGGTATGGGCTACCACCAAACTCCAGGTACCTAGTTTTACCGGGCTGATAAAAAAAAACAGGTGAGCCTTTTTTTTTCTAAATTATCACTTTAAATAATAAAAAATAGATTTTGGTCTTTTCTGTATTTTTGGTTGCCAGGCCCAACTAGCAGATAGGGGTTGGAATCCTCAGCATCGGGTGCCCCAGCCGCCCCCTTCCTCTCCCCCCCCCCCCCCCACACACACCCCTTGCTGCGAAATGCAACCCACAGCCAGGGCAGAACATAGTATATAAGTGTAGAAATTTGCGTGATTTTGTAAGATCTTCTCTAGACGTACCAACAGTAGGAAGGAAGAGATGATCCTTTACAGCATCTAAAATGTAAATTGATGTTTACATGCTAAAAACTCTTAAATCTTGCAGGATTAAAGATGAGCAAATCAATGTAATGTTTTGTGGACTAAGCTAAACTTAACATCATACTGAATATGGTTATCTTATAAACTTATGCATTATGCAGCCAAGCTATAGAATAATGCAGCTGCTTGTACAGGGTAAATTTGAGTCTCTAACTACACTTCTATCAAGCCTTACCTAATTTTTAATTTAATTAAGAATTCCATTTTCTAAAAATTTCTGAAACAAATTCAAAACAGATTTATCAATGCTACCTAATTATTATTATTATCACCATCATTTATAACAGTTACACACAGCAAATAAGATCATTATGTTGGATTTTGTATTAAACCCTTAAGGACCAAGCTTCAATTTTGCAATTCTGACCAGTGTCACTTTATGAGGTTATAACTCTGGAACGCTTCAACAAATCCCAGTGATTCCAAGAATGTTTTTCATGACATATTGGACTTCATGTTAGTAGTAAATTTAGGATGATATTTTCTGCATTTCTTTGACCAAATAGAGTGTTTACATGCAGTGACAGTTCAAAGCCATGATGGGTATAGTCGTCATTGGACATTAAGGGATTAAATCACTAGTCCCAAGCGTCTAGGACTGCGTGATATATCGGTGAATGATGCATGCAGAGCCCAGTAGGGTGGCCTTTTGCAGCTGCGAGATTGTTATTTTGTCAACTCCAATTGTTTTCAAGTGCTAGCCAAGGTTTTTAGGCACAGCACCCAGTGTGCCGATCACCACTGGGACCACCTTCACTGGCTTGTGCCAGAGTCTTTGCAGTTTGATCTTTAAATCCTCATATCATGTAAGTTTTTCAAGTTGCTTCTCCTCAATCCTGCTGTCACCAGGTATTGCCACATCGACGATCCATACTTCTTTTTTGTTACAATGGTAAGGTGACACCCTGAGGAAGATTTTAACTTTGAAACGTACGTCGGCAGTGGCGGGATTGCAGCCTGTAAAGGACTGAATTGGGTGTAAGAAGAAGCTGTAGCACAAGGTATGTTAGTCTAAGTTGTCCGTGATAAAGTAGCAAATACTAATCAATCCTATTAGGAGGGAAATAGCACTTACCAGCAAAATGAACTAAGGTGGGGATGCAATAAGGAAAGGGTGTCAGGGGAAGGATTTATTCACCCTGATACTTTAAAAAGTGGGATTACTTAGCACTTTAAAATGACAGAGTAAATAATGCCTGTATATGCAAAGCTACATAATTGTAATATAATGTCCTAATACATATAAGCCATATCCTATTGTTTTTAATTTTTTGGAGCAATATGCCCTCTGAACATGTTAAATTATTTTATTGGTATCTAATAAAGAGAGAATGTGTTTGCCTATGAGAATTGGTGTGCTTTTTCACTTTTAAAATACTCAGAGGAACCTGGGAGGGTGCCAAGGGTATTTTTGTGGAGTTGATTGATCTGTGGTGAAGCACTGTACAGATAAAGGACTTTGATGTATAGACATTTGTGGTCTGTAGTTGATTTTTAAGTTCTGTCTTTATTAGCATTTGTGTGGATTGCTTGCTCTTGGGATGCTACAATTAAATTCTGTCTCTTTATTACTGTTCCATTAGTAAGCTAAGGTCAAATGAGCGCTTTAGCATCTGCTAAACGGATGCATTTTTATCACCTATGTCTGCAAACGGATGGGTTAACGCACCCATTTCCTCCAATAGAAATAACGCATGACCAAATTGGCTTGTGTTTGTCACAGCGCACATAAAAACACGGACTGCAGGATTTTATGGGCTGTTTTGGGAAACGTGACTGTGAGGGATGTGTTAATTTATCATTGGAGTTTATGACAAACGCAACCGTAACGCATGGCACATTTGAATGCGGGTTTGTCAGGATGCGTTAATGCATTTTTCAAACAGGATATGCAAATTAAGTCATGTCACAGGTCACATGATCTCTCCATGTGACTAAAAGTTGGTTGAAAAGCAGGAAAGTCACCAACTGCAGCGTGGTGAGAAACCCCCAGGTGTTTTAAGTTGCCCTACAAGGTATGTATACATGTAAATCATGTGTTATAGCAATGTGATGTAATTTTTTTTATTAGAGAGTACAAATTATCAATATATGTTTGTGTGTGTCTTCCACAGATGAGTGATGCGGTCATTCATGAGACCCTGTCTGACTCCTCCTGCTCCAATGCTTCCGTAAGTATAGGATTGTGATTCGTTCCACTTTATTACAATGTTTTTCCCCCCTTTTTTAATTTTTTTTTTTGTTAATTATAGCCAGATTCGGCAGATTTACTGCATCTGCCACATGTACTGCATTGCTTCTATACTTGCGGTATAGCTGCGGCACACTTGCGGCAAGCCCTATTCATTCTGCATGATTGTTTACAGTGTGTTTGATTGACAACAAGTAACAGTATATATTATCACATACTTCAGGGTGACCACTAATCTTTCAATACTTGGCCGACATCTGGTATCCTGGCGGACGATGTCATCCTGGACAAGGGCAACAAGCACATCCAAGGAGGCCACCAACATCCAGAGATAGCGCTGAGATTTCACTGGATAATTGCGCACTTGGTGGTAAAGCACATGGAACACACCATATTGAGGTCGGGGCTCATTGACCTCATGAACATAGACACGCCTTTGGATGGAACATCTCCTTTGGCGATGGAGAAATAACAAGAATCGAAGTCTCACAAAAAATGTCACAGGCATGTTGCACACAAAGGCACACAGCTTTAAAAATGGCTACAGGCCACACACATACCAAATACAGCCCCTTTTTATGGAGAATGGGTGTGGCTGAAAAAATGCACCCTATCGGATGCTGTTTAATACATTAACGCATGCCATTGCCTTAATGCATCTGTTAATGCATGGTACATACATGTACACACATTTAATATAAAAACGAGTGCAAAAAATGCATCCTTTTAACGCATGCATTTAGCCACAATGTGAGTATGACCCTAGCCTAAGCCACAACCAGGTATTTTCCTTGTCGACTTAACCCTCGATTTTCTCTAGGTATTGTTCATGCAGAGCTTTCTTTTGCCAGTTTTCTTTTCTGCTTTGTATTGTGTTTGTACGTTATTCGCTTTTTGTCTGTTTAAGCAGTTTTCCGTTGATAACTTCCACCAAGGCTTGTTCTCCACTATCATTCACATAATCTGCCAGTGCATGTTTCTCTTCTTCTACAGTTTTCTTCACTTGCAAAAGTCCTCTGCCTCCTGTTTTTCTTGACAGGTAAAGTCTATCAACATCAATACAAGGATGCAAAGAATAGTGAATTGTCATTAGTTATCTTGTTTTTCTGTCCAGATCATCCAGTTCTGTGTCCAGTTCACAATTCCAGCAGTATATCTACTGACAGGAAGGACATAGGTGTTTATGACCTTGATAGTGTTTCCACCATTCAATTTGCACTTCAAAATTCTACTGACATATTCCTTACTAACTACATTTTTCACATGTCTATGCTTGATATTATCCAGATGTGATATGCCCAGGAATTTGTAGGCTTCAGGCTAGTGGCATTTTATGGTTAGTCCATTGGGCATTTCTATGCCTTTACGATCAGTAATTTTCCTTTCTTCGGTGCCACTGTGGCACATTTGTCTAGTCCAAATACTGAAGTAATTGCTTAAAATTCTAACAGTGTTGGTCAGAGACTGGATCTCAGTTTCAGACTTTCCATATAACAGGTGAGATATTTTTGGTGAATTCCTGGCAGTTTGATAGCCCAAGTTTGTTTTTTGCAGAATTAATAATTATTATTATTATTATTATTATTATTATTATATTACAACAGTTACCCACAGCAAATAAGATAATTTTGCTGGATTTTGTATTAAATCACTAGTCGGACACTTCCCAAGCATTTAGGACTGCGTGATATATCGGTGAATGATGCGTGCAGAGCCCAGTAAGGTGATCTTTTGCAACTGAAAGATTGTTATTTTGTTAACTCCAATTGTTTTCAAGTGCTGGACCAAGGTTTTTAGGTTCAGCACCCAGTGTGCCGATTACCACTGAGACCACCTTCACTGGCTTGTGCCAGAGTCTTGGCAGTTTGATCTTTAAATCCTCATACCGTTTCAGTTTTTTCAGATACTTCTCATCAGTCTTACTGTCGCCTGGTATTGTGACATCCACACTTCCTTTTTTCTTTCAATGGTAAGGTCCAGATTATTGTGTTCCAAGACTTTGTCAGTCTGAATTATTATTATTATTATTCATATAGCACCAGTAATTCCATAGTACTGAACATGAGAAAGGGTTAAATACAATATAAATATATGCTGCAGTGAACAAATAAAAAAATGACAGACTGGTACATAATGGAGAAGACCCTGCCCTCACTGGTTTATAGTAGTGCAAATATATATTAGAGATTCATAAAATGTGCCAGCTATGTCCAAGTGGTTCATGCTGTTTGATAAATCTGGCACAGTTAATACTTTGTAGTCCAAATGTGCAAGTGTAATTGTAAGGATGGTTACACACTGCAGGATTTTCCCTGATTAGTATCCATTCAGTTTAACACACAAACCTGATCGAACCTGATCAGGGAAAAAACTGCAGTGTGAAACCAGCCTTAAGGTCCCGTCACACACGTCAACGTCCGAGCGATCCGATCAACGATCCGACTTGACCTAGATCGCTTGAACAACGTTCAATGATCGTTAGTGAGATGTCACACATACAGATATCGTTGACGAAGCAGCAATGATTCCGCGACAAGCAAACAAAACTTGCGATCGTTATATCAACTAGGTCCTCCAGTTAAGAATAAGCGAGGTCATTAATGACATCGTTATCGAGGTGTTTCACACACCCATGCTGCAGGTTGGACGAGCGATCATCGTCTGCTTTGTGGTCTGCTTCAACAACCTCCGATGAATGATCTGCCCGATTATCATTGATCGGATGTACATGTCACACTGGACAACGTCGTTACAACGTCGTTTGAATGACTGAAAATTCGTGACATTTCAACAATATCGTTAACGATAGCGTAGTGTGTGATGGGGCCTTTAGGCTTGCTGCAAACGACCATTTTTTTCTCTAAGAAAATTGTATCAATTATGCTAATCACACTCTGATTAGCTGTGATCAGCTGTCCATGTATGTGGAGAAAAGAGAAAAAAATTCCTCACTTGTAGGTAATCCGATTGTGGTCTGATTTGTTCCATGGACCCATTTATTTGTATGGCCGAGTGCGATCCAATTTGCAAAGGTAACTCAGGCCGGCAATAATGTTTTTCTCAGACAGACTTTGCTTGAAGAAAAACTCAGATTTGTGCACGGTTCCATAGAATACCATTGAAACGAGTGCCTTCCAAATTTTTCAGACCACGCTCGGATTGCAAATATGGTCATCTGCATCTAGCCTATGTTTGAGAGTGGTACAAACATCATTTTCCTAACATCCATTATATACTTACCTTGTGGTATCCATCATCGACTTCGGATGCGATGTCCACGAATCCCAGAATTCAATGTACCATCTCGAAATTATGCTGAAAGCCATATTAACACACCCAGGTGATGGGTGTATGAATATGGAGCCTGCTGGCAATGCAAGTGGCTTCCACAGTACCACAAGCGGTCCCGCCGAACACGCACCCAGAACGCTGTAGCCCACTGCAAACACCAGCGACGGAAGTATAAACACACCACGCCATCGGCATTGGTGTTCCAAGATGAGGACGGTCTAATTTACTGTGCATGTGCGAACCCCCATTCTGCCCGCATAGCCACTGGTCCTGCCTGCACACCACCTGCTCCTGCCCTCACAGATCCCGTACTGCCAGCACAGCTCCTGCTCAACATTCACAGCCTCCCCTCCTGCCTGCACAGTCTCTGGACCTGCCAATACAGCCCTGCTCCTGCCTGCACAGGCCCCGCTTCTGCCTGCACAACCCTCGGTCCTACCCGCACAGCCCCCTGTTCATGTCCCTGCCAGCAGTCTGACCCCCACTTGTTGCTCAACCCTCCCACTGCTCACCGCTCCGCCAGCTTCTCAACCCATCTGCTCCATGCTCCCTCCCAGCAGCTTGAACCCCTGTCCCTTACTCACTGCTCAACATGCTGCTCACCCCCCTGTCTGGTCTATGCTCCTTCCCAGCAGCCTAACCCCAGCCAGCTGCTCACCTGCCTGCTGTTCACCCTCCTGTCCACTCCACACTCCCTCCCAGTAGCCCGACCCCTGCCTGCTGCTAACCTGCCTGCTGCTCACCCCCCCACCTGCTGCTCATCGCAAGTCCAC